>JBCFXI010001135.1:0-73216 GCA_038496175.1 Ampulex compressa
TATATACATACATATTTTTTTTTTCTTTTTTTTACGATGAATAATTAAATCTTGCGTATCTCCTAACGGTTTTACTTGTCGCTTTTGCCTAGTTCCCGGAGAAATCTCGCGTTTAATATGCAGAGCGTAATGCAAAAGTGGGCGCAAACTTCTGACCTTATTCCAATTGCGACCTGGAAAAAGCACCGGCACGTTGCATTGTGTCGTCCAAGTAAATCAAACAATTGGCACAATTCCGAACCTGCCTTTTCAAGTCGATTATCAACCCCCTATAACCGGCGTAGTGATTACTTCAAAGTAATCTCTGATTTATGTGCTTTTCCCTAAGCCAGCCTATGTCCCTTTCCGAGTTCGTAGATCATTGTCCATGACTTCCATAAAGTTATTGTCCATTTTAGTGAATAATATAACATTCTGGAAAAAAGTTATATTTTATAAATTATATTTCTAGAAATTTATTTGCAAGATGCCGAATATTCGCCCTTATAGAATCCTAGATTTACTAATTTACCTAGATTCCTAAATTTACAAATTGAAATATTTTCATGGTCTAGCATCGGGCCAATTATAATAATATACAAATATTATTATTAGAAGTGTTGAATTAATTGTCACTGGTTTGTGGACAAGATTCATTAGATGTTAATTAGTTTCCTATGTGTAAGCGATCCTGAAGAAAATGTCGGGCCACCAAATAGTTGGACCGGAAATCGAAATCAGATTCGATTAATTAAACTAATTAACATCTAATAAATCTTGTCCGCAAACCAGTGGCAATTAATTTAATATTCATAATAATAATATATATTGTATATTACAGTAATAATATTGATGTATTATTATTTGCCCGATAATAAATCATTAAAATATTCCAATTTATGATTCCCGGGCACGTTCGTTGAATGAGGAACAACCATTTATATTCCTAAATTTACGTCTAAGCTTGGCTTTAATGCCTTTAATACCTTTATACAACAGTCATCATTAGTTCTTCAACTAATTAACAATGCATATAAAGAAGACTAGAATTAAGTATATTTTAACAGAAAATTGTTAACACTTCGTGGACACTTGAAGTACAAAAAAAGTATTATACAGACGTCAGATGATTTCCAGATGCATATAGACATATTATATCATAACTTGTGACAAGACAGGACAAAATTATATTCCCTTATTCTTTGCATTTTTTTTCGATCGAAAATACAAATTGTTGATCTTGAACAATGTATATTCGATATCGCAATACACGTTTACGTGGCATAAAAAGCATGATATTACAAATTCTGAGATATCACGGCATTATGAAAATACACCTTCGCTCTAACACAGGTGAATAACCTACAGATGTTCCGAATTTGGCTTGTTATTCTCACTGCTAATAAATCTATTTGTTATTGTTATGAAAACGGAATAATGAAGATTTGTTAGTTTTTGCTGCCTGTTGTAATCCTACTATTCTTATATTTTATATGAGGTTCAAAGCACGGACTCAAAGAAGCAGGTGTTACAAAATACGAATGAGACCACTATCGGATAATAAGAAAGATTTAATTATGGAGGCGTGGGTCACACGAGAGGATTGATTAAATTGTCCAAATACAGAAAATTCCGAATCTCAAACATGGTACAATATATCAACTGCGTATTGCACGACGATTAACTCGAACGATACATATAATATAAAGAAAAGGTAATTAATTATATGTACAATTTAAAAAAATAAATGAATGGAATAGCAAGGAAACTTCTTCTTTTTTAGTATTATGACTGCTATAGTCATTAGCCGAGCAAGGAAACTTAAACCTATACTCAAGAAGAATGAATTTTATAAATATCCTTTCAAGATGAACGCACGCAATAATTTAAATCGAAGGTGACTCTGAGACGGTTGTCGGTGATCATTACAAAATATGCTGCAATTTTATTTTTAATTGCAGCTCGTATTTTAAACAAACTTACATAAGCTGGCTACGATGAAGATAGACTTCTTTAGGTCGTGAAAATCTCTCTCCCCGGTTTACAAAGATGTTTCGCGTGCTCGATCACCGATTTCCCTTAATCTTAACGATACTGCTCTTAACTCTCTCCTCGTCCTCACTAGAGTAACCACCTCAAGTCTATTGCAGGGGCTCGTTCCATGCCTAAACTTGCACGGGCATCGTTTTACAGCCGAATCCCGAAATACTTCGACATTCGATTACTCAGTGAAAACACTAGCGGATACCTATATACGTAATTAGTTACACTATCTTTCTATCTTTTGTGTACGCAATTTTGCGTTCCGTATAACAAGGTTCAGGTAACAAGAAAACGCTTACGAGTCTTACGATCGTGTATGCATGGGTTATTCGTACATCCAATTTTTTACTTGCCTGTAAAAAGATGATATAATATGGTAATTGAGGTTAAAATATTTTCAGAACTTCGTAACCTATGGTCTTGATAAAGGGAGTTAATTTCTGAGGGGCGGCTTTAACTCGAAGATGGGAGTATGATTGCCATCAGAACGTTTGTATATTCACAGATATGCTGTTGGAGATGCATCAGCCGTTGATCTGTTTTTGCCACTTCTCATCGTACAATCCAGCGTCCAATATAGCAATTTCAAGGAACAATAGAACGATCTAATTTCCTCCTCTTTCATCCTTACTCAAAATTCAACTCTCGACATGACAGCTACTTCAGCGGTTAAAATACTGCGTCTATGACTTTTTAGAAAAAATTCTGCAAATCCAGGGCGATGCGGCTTAGAAGAACTTCAACCATCACTATATATGATACGTGAATGAAGAAATGGATCTATGTACTTTCTTTTATCGCTCCTTTTTATTTCTTAACAAACATTTACGATATATCTAGATATGTCGAGATAGAAGACAATAATTCAAATGTTAAAACATTCCCGGTAGAAAAACTCTTAATATTGTAACGAGCATCCTTCCGAGCAAAAAGAAAGGGGAAATCGAGAATTAAACCAACGATAAGGAATTATCAGAACTTAACGACTATCCACTTACAACCTGAACAGTATTCCAAACGTAAAGGAAAGAGGGGGGAGGTTACTGGAACCCTCAGGCGATTTGACTAACATCAGTAACTCTAGGACTCCGGTGAGTCGAACCTGAACACTATTATGATAAAGGCCCGCGCGGATTATGTAGCACTATGGAATTTGCATTGAGAAGGGGTAACCTGAAGGAAGATTCTCTGAATATAAAAAGCTCTGCTTTTGGACGTGCCATTTACTCAGTCACTCATCATTCAAAGTGTTAACAACGCGGTAACTGTGCCAGTAAACCCTTCGGTCTCCCTGATTTTAAAAGTTAACCAGTAAGATTATTATACGCGTAACCTCTAAACGAATCTCTCTTCATCATAGGCACCAACATATTTTCGAATTATCTGAGGCGCACTTAACTGTTGCATCGGAGAAGGCGTAAATATCTGGAATTAACTGACACATAATTTTCTTTATAATCGGGGCGTCTCGGAGGATTCAAGGCGCACTCGACTGCATATTGAAGAGACCGGCCAAGTTTCCTATTTGTTCTGACCTCAAGTCACCTCCGGAAGAACCCAGGCGCATTTGATTGCGTATCGAGAAATCCGAGAAGACCAAGGGTCAGTTTGACGAGTAGTCGACCTAAACGTGAATCTCACAGTGGACAGAAACTCAACATCAAAAGATATCACTTCGAATTAGAATTATCAATAAAAGTCTTTATAGCGAAGGAAGGATTCATTGCTACTGACACCTCTCCTCAAATTCCTACATACGCTCCTGAACCACGCATTGAACAATTACACAGTCACGGCGACTTCGTTAAGAAGTTCACTCAATCCCTCCAGAAATTTGTCCAGACATATTAGACCATTAGTCTTATCTTAGGGGAGTGTCGCGTAGACACGTTTGTCGCAAAAATCGAAATTCCTTTTACCTCGGAACAACATGAAAATCGATAACCACGGAAAATGGTGACAATATTTCGTATTTAAAATTTTGGTAGTTTGCCATGAATTAGGAACTATGTGCAACATATAACTATACGTGCGTTATAAATATTTATTTTAATACCATCGAAGATGAAAGGCGAGAATAAGGTCAGAATTTTTTTCTGGCGATAAATAACTAAATATTGGTATAATCGATCAACGAAGGCAGTGAACTACAATGGAAATATTAATAGCTGCTGCATTTCTAATATACGTTCAATTTACATAGACAAGAATTGTTTGGAGTAGGCAATAAGTGTATATAAAAAATGCCGTTTATTAAAAAATGTTGTAATTACAATTTTAATTATAGCGTTCTGTAACTTGAGAGCATCACGGATTACAAATTACAAATGTACCCAAATCGTTGATCAGTTATGTTTTAAAACTACGATATTAAAAGAAATTCAGTTATAAAAAAATTCAAATTTAGGATGTCAGATACTTTGGATACATTACGCTTGATCCCCCCCCCCTCACCCCCTCCCCAGACACCATTTGGTAATCCAGAACTTAGGGTAAGCAAAAATATTTTTGATTGACAAGTACAGTCTGATTTTATACTGAGTAAGTTCAACGACCCTTAATAAACTGATCTTATAAACGCACTTTACATTTTTTTAGGATGAAAAAGTAGGCTAAGTAAAGCTCCCTATGACAAACAAACTCGCTGGAGCCAGAACAGTAGGTTCGTTTATAAATCCTCATCTTATTATAGCAGTTTAATTTCACGCTTAATAACTTACCAGATATTGTACGTTATTATTGACTGATGCAATATTTTCGCTGATTTTTTAATACTGTAACTGGTAGTACATCAATGGATACTATGTATTTATAACAAATAGAAAATACATATATTTGTTGGGAAAAAACGAAAAGCGTGCATTCAGTCTTCATATTCGACTTTCCTAATTCTACGCATAACGACGCGAAAGGTTTTCTGTTTTAACACCTAATCGACGTGCCACGTAAATTTACGTTTTTCCATTCTAACTACCTACGACAAGCTACGTAGATTTACGTTTTTGTTTGAAATACAATTATGTTCCATTAGTTTTTCATTTTTATGCACATTTTGTTATTTTCTCTGGGTATCATTAGTTGTAGTACTATCTTTCTGTTAAACCTACTGCGCAGTTTTGCTTCTCAGGTAGTATTTATAATTTCGTAACCTTGAAAATGGCAAGCATGAATATGTTTTCTATGGAAGATGAGGAAATTTGCAAGGAAATTGATAGCAATCACGTGTATTTTTCAGTGCGTTGGATTATTTATACAAGACGATTAGTTTGCAGTGCTGGCAGGGCCAAGTAATTTGTATTGTAAATAAAACAAACACAAGTAGCAATGCTCCTGTAAATCTAGAAAAATGACTGTCATTAAAAGTGGTGAAATAAATAAATTTATGAGAATTATATTTTTGATGGGCCATTTAATGGAGCATTTAATTCTCATGAAAAATTCCCAGAAACCGAGAAAGGCAGAGCAAAAACAACCAGTCCCTTAAGTGTTAATACAGAGCTACGGTAGTGTAGTGGATAAAGGCTCGGACTTCCACACGGGAGACCCGTGTGCGAATCCCACCTCATCATTGATATTTTTTCCATGTAGGTAATATGTATACTGCAGTTCTGGTGGTTTGGAACTCACCTTAACGCATTATTTTTACCATTGTCCCCTTCGAGACGCTTGTTTTTTGTTTATTTCTGCCTAAGCAATGAAACTTTTAGTTTTAATTGTTATACCTAAACGTTGTATTGACTGCTATTAAAGTTACAAATTCAAAAAAATTTTTATTCTCCAATTGGTTTACTGTAGGAAATGTGATTTACTGTAGGAATTAATACATTTTTTTGGTTTTCACTTGGTTTTGGCATGTAATGGGTTAAACCATAAGTCCTAGGCCAAATGACTAGACGTCGGTGCTATAAATGAATAAAAAAAGAAATATTAATGTTAATCTCGTTCGCTTTATGTCTAACGTTCTTTTCGGTAGGCAGGCCTTGTCGCGGTTTTTGGGGTAGGAAACGTAAATCGCGGAAGAGCTTCTCTCGCCTTGTCGAGCAGTTTTCCTGTGGCAGGGCCGCACATATAACATATTGATCTCTCAAAAATATGCTTAAAACTAAACCTACCTAACTGATCAATATAACCGGTCAGTAATTTTTTTTTTAATTCTACAACTTGGAGACGAAGTAATTTCTGAAACTTTTGAAGAAGACTTTTTAATTTCTGAGAATCAGTAAATCAGTCTATTGACATTTTTCCTTCGTCCTCTTTTTCTTTAAGGATATATTTATTGCATCTAAGTGTATCTGGAAAATGGCTTGTAGATTTAGTTTCAATACCCTTCCTTCACGGAAAGACTCCAAATAGCTTATAGTACATTAGAAACCCGACTATGGGAACACCGACTGTCCAAATATGAATCAACCGTATAAATACTGCGGGTCATGAAGGATTTGATTAATTCATCTTTAAAAGATGTACCAACATGCTATCTAAACGTAAACGTACAGTCTTGACTATACAAGCGAAACGTGAAATAATTAATTGATTAGGTAATAATGAAATCGTTACCGAGTTAGCAATATCTTATGGTATTGGAAAATCAACTATATCTGTTATAAAAAAACGAAAGTGCAAAATTGTAAATTATAAAGGCAATTTTAATGGCATATAAACTGTTAAATATGAAAGAATGTTTATATCTTGTCCCCAACGCGTAAAATGACATAACAAGTTCTGCTTTGACAAATGGTTGGAATAAATTATTAAACATTTAAAATAACGGCGAAAGGTTCTAAACATCGGATGATGTTAATGCAGTTTCAATAGGTGCAAAAACTGCACAAATAAACAAAACACAATAAACAATTTAAACTAGGTATCGGAAAAGACTACAGTGTATCTTTAATCCATGCGTCATGTTGTATAAATACTGTAACAAGAGAGGCTAAGCATAAAATGTGGATTAGCATTGACCACATGAATGAATGAACGATGGATGATAAGAAACGAACACAAAAGTTTTGATATCGTAACCATGGAACAAAGAATAATACTTGGTACGAGCACTTCCGCGAGGAAGTTCCAAATCCACGTCGAAATACGTGTATATCCGGCACGCGAGATTTTCTCCAAGTTCACCGGATATACAACAATTCGATCGTAAACACGAAGGATTTTCGATGTGTCGAACTATGAAACACAGAACTACTGCATTGTCAAGATTACAACATCCAGTTATACCTTACCGACTTCTACTACTTTTTCAAAAACATTATCTTTATCCGTCAAAGTATAAAACTACTAATTAAACTGTTCCATAAAAGAATCTGATCTCATAGATACTTAACACGTTCCATGCTGCGTGGGGCGTATACACTTCAGGTTAAATTTCCTATTCAGACTATTTAGAATTTTCCTCGCAAGACGAAAAATTAAAAAGAAATTGTTTCTTACCGATCATAAAAACTGTAAGACATACGTTAGAAGCTAATTGTAATAGCGAGACCAGATATGCCTCGCATGGCTTGAAGGAAAATCAAAAATAAGTTCGAAACTAACGAACAATCGGTCTGGCATGAAACGTGTTAAATTGTTTTTCGTCGCATCCTATTCTACACAATGTTAACGTTATTAAGCGCCTTGTGGATAAAGTGTGAACCAACGTAAAGTTTAAAAAAAAAAACGCGAAGTTCATAAAAAATACAGTTATTAACAGCAGCTATGATCCAACGTTCACTTCTAAAATCATTAAACAAAGATTGCATGAAATTTTTTATTTCAGCAACACCAAATTATGTAAGAAAAAATAAGAACACCATCAAAAAGAGTATTTGTGACACTACAGTACTCTCCTACATCCATGATTTAAGTGACCAAATGACAAGAATCTCCAATTTTGCAGTATTTTTACATGTTACAAAATCACTGAAAACCTTCAATATCTATATAGAGATTTTAAAACCCAGCAGGACATAGATAAGTTGCCTGTTCTTTATTCTTTCTTTGCCTCTTAAAGGACATTCTGCCCATAATGAGCTCATCACTCACATAGCTTAGACGTTAGGATATAACACATTAAACATTTTTATCTTCACGCGTGAATATTAAATCATTTTCACGCAATTATACTACCTTCATATTGCTTATTAATTTTTTATTTCGACGAGATCCTTCTTATAAATCGAACCTATAGAATTTACTAGAAACGAGACTTGATGATGAAGACGCATCGGGTGCTCGAAACGTGGACATTTTTCTCATGAAATTCCGATGGCACATGATGATGTAATATATGATACAGATTTTCTTTAATTTTTGATACCATTTACGTCACCGCAAAGGTAATATTTAAAATTTATTTATTAGTTTAAACTGCAAAATAACAACTTTTTGTATTTTTAGCTTGTATGTAGCAGCCTTGTATAAATGGTATAAAAAAAAGCAGCTTGTAGCAGCCTTGTATAAATTCCTAATAAACATTGTACAGTGTTTTCATAAGAAATAAAATTTATTTGATCGTTAAAGTACAACAGATTCTTCCGTATTCGTATTAATAGATAGATAAATATGGGTATGTTTAAATTTTACAACAGCCATTTTTCTTTGATATTAAACTGCATTTATTCAAATGGGAATCAATGAAATTGACACTTTATTGCTATATTTGAAAATGTATATTTTAGCTACTAAAGCATATATCTTGTTTTTTAGTCTGTGATTTTAAATATGCCAATACCACATATTTACGCTAATTTTGTTGCACTTTTATCGTTTTTGAGCATATTCATTATTTTTTATTTTATTTTATTAGGTATTACTACGCGTTTACGTTTAATCATTGCTATAAGCCTCCACACTATTCGCCTCACACTAAATTCATACGACGAATATTTGAAACTGTTATTTAAGCATTGCTACGGATTGAATAACATTTTATGTTAATTTTCGTAAATAAAATAAAAGTTGGAGCACCTTTGTATCGGCTGACATAATATGTGAAAGTGAAAAGGACACGTCTATTAATTTATATAATTTTTGTCTATTTTTTGAACGTATTACTATTCTCCCATTACGATTACAACCGTAATTAATTTACATTGAATAAACACATTTAAGCGTTGCTTATCATATTTACACGACAGAAAGAAATTAAATTACAGTTATTACAATATATGTGTAAGTTTATTATGATATCTACCTTGAACCACTTATGCCTTCAAATCAAGTGTAAATCATTTTCCGTTACTTCAAGTTACTCGAAAGTAATGGCGTAACATTTCATAAAATATGATCGCGTATATTTAAAAAATTATATGGCAGCATCGTACCATAAACGAAAAAGCAATGTCAGAAAATACATTAAACAATATTACACACTTAATATTTACGTTAAACGATCTCTGGAAAAATACGGGCGATAGCAGTCTGGCCGTAATAAGTTCCCGTAGCAATTTTCTCATCATCCATTGTCAATTGTCACCATCAACCGTTCTTGCGCACGATCATTGTTTATCCGAGCATTGCAGAAGTTTATTCTGAAGAAATGACACGCATATACGTATTTGTTTATACTGATTTAACGCCTGTATTTGTTCTGACAAGTGGTTTAACATTATACATTCTTTTTTCAGCACCACCCGACTGCGAGATTGGACAGATAACCTGCGGGCAATATATTTTCAACAAGACTTATTGCATACCTCCGCATCAACGATGCGACATGACCGTCGATTGTGTCGACGGTACCGATGAAGCTGGCTGCAGTAAGTATTCCGCAATTCTCATTATATAGCGAATCGACTTGACCTGATTTTTGTCCCATACGCCGGAAATCAAAGATTTTTTTACCCTTGTTTTCTAAGTGTTAGTTTCCTTAATCCTCTGCCGCTCACGACAACAGCTGAGTAATGTTCTATCTACACATTTTGCCTCGTATCAGCTATCGTAGGATTTAACACGTTCCGTGCCATGTGTACCGTTTATGGTACATCTTGAACTTGATCTCTTACACTACGTGTACCTCAAATGGTACACGCAGAAATATATATTAAATGTGCTGAAAACATATATTTTATGACAAATGCAATTCTGTAAAATATATTTCCATTAAAAGAATAAGGCATTATAAAACATATAGTATATAACAGAGTATATCAATTTGTTTAATTGTTATATATACAATAATTAATAATTATATGCAATAGTTCAAATTTATTTTTCAACAGAAACGAATGAAAAAGAAAAAAAGTTATTTCCGCATATTTACCTACTCCCTCTATTGTTACATATTTTATTTCTCCCGTTTTTTACTTAACAAATGTGAATATAGCAGGTTCTTTTTACGATCGAAAAATTTCGTACCAACTGACTTTTACAATCGAACTGATTGCAGCACTAAATGTACCGAAAATGGTACACAATGTAATAACTACTCTAAACAAGCCAATTACTTATGGATTCATGAAGTAATCAAATACTGCGCGACGACATATCGGTCTTTAGTCAAAGCATCAAATGACCTGAATTACAAGTTGGACAAAAACGGCTTGGCACGGAACGTATTAAGGATTATCGCAAATAAAGTTCTTCATATCTCTTAGTCGTATTGTATTAAAGCATAGCCAGAGCGTTAAATTGATGAAGAAATTTGAGTTGTAGAGGGTTAACATGCCGAGTTACCTGAATTGAATCTGTAAGATGTTATTGATACTATTTGAATGGCCCTTTTGTTTTGCCTTCTGATAAATCCATCGTTTGTGTTGTTCTTCATTTTACAAAATATTTAATTATCATATATTCTTCAATCAGTCTTGTTGTTCAAAATAAACTTATTTATATCAAATGCATCTGTACGTTCTTTATTTCGACGTATCGTCGGTTTGTTCATCAAGACCCAGCTAAGACTCAATAACCGAATACACTGGCGTGGCAAGAGCATGTATAGTCAAGCGGAGGGATTTCAGGGAATTCAGTGCTTTATTACTTCACTTCTTTCCAAGGGTCAAACGGTACCAAGCTGCCGTATCCCATTATTACTGGTCCTCTACTTAGCTTCAGAGATCGGGAAACGAGTAGGTCTGAGGAAGTTTCGATGGGATAGGTCCGTAATGCGAGGTGTTAATGGTCTTGCATCGAGCACAGCTTCTACCTGCACAAGTAGGATATATAATTCCTCAAATCACAAAGAGCACCACCGGCAACGTACCTAACGTGATGTTTTGCGGACTTCACCACAGCCTGCCATAAACCGCCAAAATGCAGGGGGATAAAGTGCCAATCAATTCTTTCGAAATTCAAGCAATTGACTATCCTTTCTTGATCGTCCTTACTAAACATTGCCGCGGTGAACTCCCCAGGTTCGCGATTGGCTACGACAAAATTCATTGTCGGAGTAGACGTGAGTGGATCAACCCCTTTTCGACATGAACCTCTTCAAGCAACCTAAAAATAACACCGCAGACATGCCTGGTATTAGTTAGATGTGAATTGCCTTTGTGCAGATGTATACCAAGATATATATGCCTTAGATACCTTGGCGTTTCATCCATCACGTAAGAAAAGCTACAGTAATTTATCCCTGCTTTCGAAAACGATCGAGACGGCGTGACGCGATATGCAGACAAATCCTCCATAAGATATTGCGAATTGGCGGGTAAATTCTTGAAACGGAACATCATTTGCACGATATTCATCTCACTGTACCTCGTCCAAACAAAGGCTAATATCTCGCGCGTACGGCTGCCAAAGTTCCCTCAAACCCGCGTGCAAGTTTCCTTTATACTCTTGGTTTATAATGAACTCAGTAGCAGATGAGCTTTGGGTAGCAGTATAGGGTAGTTGCTGGTATATGGCAGTTTTGAATTTCGTACTTTGCAACCGATGCGGTTGACGCATTTTCGCCATGTCAGCCATATTTGGGTATTGGTATCTGGGTATGCTTCCGTGGATGCCCTATCAACCAAATGTGACTGACATTTTTGTTACTACAGGTAAGGTATACCTGAGCAAGTTGTCGCCATATGTTTTATTACTCTATAGAAAACTCAAGCAAAGAGCGACCAGATGACGACATGGTCAAATAACCATAAAAGGTCTGGTGAACATATGCTTGCTCAGGTGAAAATAAATTAACGAACGCGAAAAACGCTTAACGGGACTGTCAGTCCTACCCTTGCAGGGCCGCCGCACCATCAAACTGGTATCTTCAATACCAGTTAAATAGCTAACGTTCTTGCAACAAAAGGGAAACGTTCTTGCAACATCTAGTGAAACCTTACGCGAGTACATATCGATAGGTGATCCCTCAACTAGACGGAGCTGAGAATCATATACACGAGTTCATTTCCAATCACACATTAGTACACATCGTTAGGCATTCCTGGAACTAGAGATAGCCAAGAATCGTGTCAGTGGTAGAAGTTCGTTACACTAAGTGACTCATACATAACCAACCTTGTTAATCAGTCTGTAAATATACACGTTGTTGTGATATCGCGAGTGTTCAATTCTCAAACCTTGAGTCCGGATCCTGCGACACCACCCAACTAGTAGTCGTCCGAAAACCTCGTACGATGAGGTGATCTGTCTTTGAGAACGCTACCATATCTGGGAGCAACAGTTGCTCACGGGATAGATCGCCCAAAATTTACTATCCAGCAACACTCACCCAACCAAGGATGCACACACCACGGCCTTCTTGCTGGGTTAAGGGTTGATCGTGGATATGAGAGAGAGAGAGGAATAGACACGCCTATTTTTCTCTCAGCATCAACGCACACACGACGGAAACATTTGGTTCTTCGAGCCGAATCCAGAGTGCATGACATCAACAGTATTTGTATAACGATTGCAAGACATTTTGCTGCGCGCGAATGGAAAATTGTAAAGAGGATTTGATTACCAAAATCTAATGGGCGGTGTCTGTATTAGACACATCCAAATCTTTAGTCCGATGAATGTTTTTATTTCTTCGGAAGTGGTGGGTTGAGGCAATTTTTGTTGTGCATATCAATAAGTCTCCGTAACTAAAAGGTTTATCACTTCTTCATTCAAAAATAATGAAAGAACTTTACTTACAATAATGTCAAATGGCATATCCAACAGAAGCCTGCTTTTTCCGCTGAAGAAAAATGGTTTTTGCGTGTTGGCAAATTCGTTCCATTCTATTGTCCGTCAGCAGTGGTCAATTCCTTTTCTTCGTTTATAGCACGTTCTTCTAATATCTCGTAAAGATCTTCACTTGCATATGATACTTCATCATTCCAGCCTGAACTCGATGGAAGTCTATCTGTAATCTTTTTTCTAAAATCCACTACTTCTTCGTCACTACTGTGCTCTCTATAAATTATGCTTTTACACCGTGCAAAGAACATTTTGAGGATAAAAAAATGACTGATATGCTTGCTAGAAAAAATACGCTTCTCCACTGAATAAAGAATCTGGGACAACTGAAGTGAGATTCCTTGCAGTCCTCTTTTCAAAGAGCTCATCGCTTTCCTCATTTCGGAACTAAATACTTTGCTATGAATAGAAGGTTCGAAATCGTTACTCGAGTGCCTGCTGGAGTTGCATCCTTGCAATTTCCCGCTTATCGCTCTGTTTACGTTCTGGCGCTCCAACAGTCGGATTTGGGCCCGCGAGAAACTCGACCGAATCATGCTGGGAGACGAACGTGTTAATGCCGCTATCGTTCAGGAAGGGACATAAGTAGGACCTTGCAATGCGGCTCCTCTTACGATAGCACCCGTATTAACTCTTGAAACGCGTATACTTGGTACATCCTTACAAGGCATAGTTTCGATTGAGCAAGCTCTAGGCTTGTTATCGCTTTATGACGATCGCTGGAACACTAAGACGCATTACCAATCAATCGTAAGCAACAGGTTAAACACACACCGATCGTAGGAAGAATATTTCTTAAAGATTCTTCTTAAAAATGACTTAAAGATGTCGCTAAATGAGGTGCTAAGTCCGTTGACGATACTCGTGTAAACAGCTGCTGTGTTTTGCCGCTCGGGCAGGTTGTCAACATCAATAAGGACTAACTTGTTACGCACGTTCTGATCCCTGTTAAAGAACTCTAAAACTATCGGTTTCTCGCAGTAGAACACTAGGCTCATTAATTCTGCGAGCATCACTCTCCTTGAAATTATATCTGTCGGGTTTTCTCTGGTCGGTACGTGAATAAATTAATAGTTCAATTGCGAATAGTAAATCTCAAGACTATGGCACTATATGATCAAACAAACAAGATTTCATTTTTTCTCGTTGCTAAGCAACGAGGTATGTGGTTTCTGTCAGTGTTGGACATATACGTTAGAAACAATTGACGGACATACATACGAGACAGCAGTAAACAACTAAAGCCTTTGCGGAGCGCGCATTTGCGTCCATGATCTACACAACCAATGACTTACGTCGGACGCACATATACGCTCATAGCCACACCGATGGTCTTTGCCGAACGGATAAATGCGTTTATAGAAGTCAAAGGGTTAATATAACTTCCGAACCGCCACAGCTGTAGTATACATATTACATAAAAAAATCATCAGTGATTGGCGGGATTCAAATCCGGGCGTCGCGCGTGGAAATTCGAGCTTCTATCCATCACACTACCGTAACTCTAAGGGGAGTGTTGGCTTTAAAAATTGAAAAAATGTTCTTCAAGAAGAAACTTTTGCATCTGTGTTGTTTCGTATGTCTTCGTAACATCGATTGTTTCACCAATTGTTCAAACACAAAATAATGTTTATCCGTGCGAAGATTTTATTTGAAATATACAATATTGCATTACAAGGCTCTACGAACGTATTCCAATTGCGAGACAACGACCTGATCCATGCTAGTACTGTGGACGAGTCGGTCCAACAACAAATGTTTTCAAACGATCCATCGAGAATATCGAGAAGCATATATCGTGATATTAGTGTTCCTGTTAACTTTGCAAGCAAGAGAGCACCGCAAAGCTGCAACCTAGGCAGTAACTTGTTTTTTAGCAGAGCTACCCTTGAGTTTGCGCGTATATTCCGTATGCTTTTTCGCTGGCAAACAAAAATCCGTTTAAATCGACGTGGTTGGCTCATCGCTCATAATGTGACGCTCGACTTTTTACTTATTTAGTTCTGTTAACTGCGATTCGTATCGCAACTATTTAGTGTGCAACACGAATGGAATGTACTCCCAACCGATACCGAGCTGCCGTAGTTTGTCAGATTGGGCAGCTTAACGACAAACCGTTCTTGTTTATCGCATTTGTACGTGTTTTTGAACAAGGTTTCCCATTCAGCCTTCGCATCTATGTAGGCCGTTAATCAAACTTAAAGCCTGCGTGACTAAATTGCAGGAAACCGCTCGGTTGTGCGTGTGTTCTTTAAGTACTGAACCTGATACGATCCAGCCCAATTGCGATCTTTGCAAACGGGGATGTGAGAGATCAGCCTCGATTTGACCGGCACACAGAACCTCAAAGAAAACCTCCGTTCCTAACAACATGTCTATGCGTGAGCTTTGGCTGAAGTTTGGACGCGCTAACTTGATGTTTCCACGAATCCGATAAGCTCCCTTGGGGATCGAAGTAAGAAGGAGATTTTGCGTGATATTTTTGCAAAACACCGCGATCAACAGTTCTATTGATCTGCTGTATCGCGATTTGAATTTCACTGATACTAGCTGATGCACATATGCAGTCGCCTCATTTATCCCTATAACCGGCGTGTCCTAGTTTTAAATTCAAACGCCCCTCCCGTTCTGATGTACGATTTCTAGTCAGAGTCTAGTTATATCTGAGCTGTCATTGTGCATCGCCGCCTGTCGACTATCGCGGTTGAAAGAAATACTCGAGATGTCGCGCCTATGTGCGCCTCTTGACTGATATTCGCCACACCGTCTCATCCTTGCGTTCCGCTAGCCCGCTCGTCTCAGCGACAGAGACCGACCATCGCTGAGACGTAGGACCGGCTTCGATGTGTAACAGCGTGTTGTACTTCTTGTGACATTTGCGATAGTTAATGGAAGTGCACGTCTGGACATAATGCGAGGTAGAACTGAGCCAATTTAGCCATAAGTTGAAACCGCTTGTCTCCTTGATCCGTTGATGGATCGGTATGCTGCGAAATTTATCGCATTGATGGATATAGTGGCTGCCTCTACAAACTTGGCTCGCAAGAGGCTTTACCACGACATGTAAAGCCGTTTTGTGCCGTTGTGAATTTGCTGTTGAATTCGAAGATGGGGATAAGGCAGATTTGTGCGACAAAGCTTCTAAAATTTGACAGCTATGCGAAAGGGATAATTGCAAAAATGAGGATAGACTAGACAGTGACAATGTGCACTCCCATTTCTTAGATGTTAACGGATCTAGCTTTTCGGATATCGTATGCACTAAGTAATGGTCCCAATGTTCGACTGGTCGTTCTATTACCTTAAGAGCTCTGATGTGCTTAAAGACACTGCCTAAAAGCGACTGTACTTCGACACAATTCTCTTTGACGAAAGGAATAAGTTCTGTTATCGATCTCAGACGCGTATGCACTTACGCCTTTTATTGTCTTATTTGCTTATTTCAATAAACCTTTTACTGTCTAATTTACATCGGAAATCTCTAACGGATGAATCACCTGGGCAGCCTCACCCTTCAGTGACGGCTTTAGATATTGGAATTTTTGAATAGACACTATTGAGTTGCTGCTATGTATTAATGGCTTTAACGTGCCTTGGAAGGGGTCTCTCCTTACACTCTCTGTTGAACCATGTATCTTCCGTAGCCGTATCGACTGTTCGTTAGTGTTTCTACCAGCCGTTTGCAATAGCGATGCATGCGAAGATTCCTCTTGCGTATTTAATAATCGATCGATATTCACCAAAAGATCTAATAGGCCTTTTAGAAAGCCTCGTATTCGGATGTGTAGTTAACGGGTTCATCGACAGCTTCTAGTTTCCAGCTTCTAGTACCGTTTTGAATTTGCGCAATTTACTAGATAAATCCTCGGGGCGGATTAAGAGTTGATATTTGTCGATGTTGAGAGCTTCCGTGGTGTAATGGACTTTTACGCGGGAGACCCGGGTTTGAATCTCACTCGTCACTGATGGTTTTGCTATGCGATACGTATATCGTAGCTCTAGTGGTTTGGAACCCACCTACAACAATAAGTCCTAGGCCAAATGACCTTAGTAGTCGGTGCTGAAAATTAATTTAAAAAAAAAACAATTGGGGATGTTTTCCAAACCGACATCCTGAATGTAGCGTTGCACGTGTATAAATCATTAATTAATTAAAAAATGTAATCACCGCATTAATACGACTCCTAGCAATCTTTAACCCTTTCAAGTCTAAAGCTCTGATTCTAAGCATAGTCGTGGTACGCAAGAATAGGACAGGTCAGCTCGATATTGTTTGTCCCTTGAAAAAAAAGAAGTAATAATGCTCTGAATTCTCCGTTTGACTCTATATGCCTTGGTATGCGACTGTATCTCACCATCGGGCCATTGCAGGTTGACCAAACGAACAAACCGACGATACGACGAAACAGGCTTCAGAGAGAATTCCCATAGCTTTCCTTTCCTTATTTGACATTCTTCGTCGTTCGAAGAATTTAACTCTGTTAATGAAACTCTGTTAGAAAGGAAATTCTATGAAATAATGCATTGACCCAATAATGACCTTATGTCAGATAGATAGATAAAAGGCACAATAAATAAAAAAAATGTTAAATAACAATAACACGATGTACCTGATGAGTCAGGATATTAATCCAAGCGGTATGATGTGTCTTTTTAACATATCATTTTCATTATAATAAACGTTCATATGGGTGAGTATTATATCTGTAAAATAATTAATAACTACGTATATTATATTCATACTTAGAATAAATAATTTAAAAAATCTGATATCACGTAACTGCGTATGTATGACAGTCATTATACACAGCTACATATTTTTAATAGTTTTTATATTACATCTAAACTGTGAAAATGCTAAAAGTATAGTTATTACAAATATTTAAGAAATATATAAGAAAATCTACAACTACATATATTGACACAGTAACATACGGGTAAAGCTGTACAGTGAAGAATCTTAAACAATTAATTAGTTATTAAGTTAATATACTAAAAAGAGAAGAGGTTAGGGGTTCGTGAGTGACAGATATACTAAAAAGTTCAATAATATCAAATTGATGATAAAGTGACGCTTTAGTGATCTTTCTTCGAACAGGATTATGATGAAAAACACAACATTTAACGTTTCGGCCCACTGATGTGTGGTCCTCTTCAGAAATACTTTTATTATCCTCCTAACAATATATATCACCGGACACTCAAGAATTTCATTACAAATATCAAATTGAGCTTAAAAAACCGATAATCTTTGGAAAAAGGCCCTTAGATATTTTAATCGGGTACTATTTACAATAAACACACACGTTGGAGCAATCAC
Organism: Ampulex compressa; assembly: GCA_038496175.1. Taxonomy (NCBI): domain Eukaryota; kingdom Metazoa; phylum Arthropoda; class Insecta; order Hymenoptera; family Ampulicidae; genus Ampulex; species Ampulex compressa. The sequence continues at coordinate 18,452 of JBCFXI010001135.1, forward strand.
TTGTCGACTATGAACATAAAATTTACCTTAATGTTTAACACAATAATCATTTACCTCAAGGGTTCCTGATTTAGATGTATTCGTGTACATGTATATAAACTTATCCCCACTATACGCTTCCTACACGCAAACACTAATAATCATAATAATAACATTCATAATTCCCTTAATTATATGTATATACATCAACTCTAACCTCACCATTTGCATAATTTTAGATTATATTCACATGTATCAATGATGTAAAACGCTCAGTATTAAAACTCTTATATATGTCTTTATATGAACAAAAGTCTACTTAAGCATAAAAAATACATTAAATTAAAATACAATGAGAAAGTATATTCATTATTATAATGATTATCTTAGAGCATTAATACTTCACGATATAATTCATCGCAACGGTTCTGCCAAATATCGCTCTACTGCTTCACGAACTTTCTAAATATTATTATAGTCTGCACAATATCATTCTTATACGCTTATATAATAAAATAATATACCATAATTATATTGTATAACAATTATTCACTATTTTTTTTTAAAGAACGCTAGACCAATTCTAAACCTTCCCTTAGGTAGATTAGTTTTATGAATGATAAATAAGAACGTTGTACTGAATTTATATCATTAACTAACAGCAATTAACCAATTTTCTAAGAACAGTCAATCAAACGCAATCGTGCTATCAGAGCAGCCGATGAAAGTGAAAAAAAATAGATTATCACAAGAATATCTTTCCTTTTCCTAATAATCATTTACTGTTCTCCATATTACGTACTGCGTTCATCTAATATTTTGTTTTATAATATCTCTTGCATTTTGACCATAATGTTTCTGTTTGGCTTTTGTTTGATTCCGATATCGTTGTGTAGTACGAACTTGGAATAATAAAAACGTTGCAATAGGAAATTTCTGGAACCAATGAGCATAAACACTTGCGATATGACTTTTTGGAAGAGTTCCTCGCTCTGGAAGATTCCATGAGGGGATGATGCGCGTTACCCAAGGAATAGATGCTCCTATAACGTACATACGGTGGCCCTGACCATTGGAAGACAATCCGCATCGCATCGCCTCGGAACTTTCTGATTCGACAAAAAGAATAGGCATTTACTTCTCGTTACAATTGGCTAGGGGTCGAGAGCTTCTTGACCTTTGTAATGAACTCGGACGGGCGCTGGCGCCACTACTGCTGCCGCTACTGTAATTGTTAACGTTTCGCATACTATCGGACTCGTATGTGTGTATAGATTTTTCACACTAAATTCACCCTTTGGCAAATAAAATTCATTTTTTTGCAAATCAAATACTTTTACCGATATATCATATTTAAAAAACATTACACAATGTTAATTATATAGTAAGAAATGAAAAACTCTGCGACTTTCTTCGAAGATTACTTCAGAAATTGGAAAACGATAATCTGCGCAAAATTTGGTTGATTCTTCATAACGCGAGAATCCACAAGATGCACGAAGTGCGTGATTTTGTTAGTCAGGCTAGGCACGCTCTAGTGTTTCTACCACCATATTCTCCAATGCTGAACCATATTGAAGAAATCCTTTCCAAAATCAAGTTTAGTGCAAGAAATATGTTAGCTGATCCTTTAAATCGGCAATATTTAGTAAATGTAATTGATAACTCTGTCGGAACTGTTACGCCTACAAATTGTTATAATTGTTATATGAATATGTGTGTTAAATTGCCAGCTACTGCAGGAGAATTGTTATAAACCATTTACTAAATTATCTGCACACAGTTTTCATACATACCTTCATCCTCGTATGAAATTATGTAATTATATGAATTGTACAAAAATGTTGTATTTCTTACTCCATACTTGACATTATTTCATGTTTTTTAAATATAATATATGTGTACATGTACTTGATTGCAAAACTAGCGAAACGATCAAAATGACCGGTCAATCGTTGCTTAGAAAAATCGCTGTACCTCCTAAGAGAGCATTTTTTTAGATATTCCGTGATTCCACCGCAGAGCGTGAATTTCGTTATTGATCTATCGGCAACTCTTTTTAATACCCTTCTTCTTTAAAGATATATAATACGCGGTATACATAAATACGTGCAAAAAGTGGCTTGTACGTTTAGTGTTAAATACTCTGTGTATAATACATTTTATACGCAAACTTCTTTATTTATAAAAATTTGTATAGAGTGTTGGATCCGGACTACGATACTACTTAAACACGAAAACTTATATGATGTAAAAAGTGTCGATATAAAGTACAGCTTAACGTTTGATGAATTAATTTTTGGAACATATGTAGTTAATGCAATCGATTCTAACTACGCTGTTACTTTCAATTGGAAAGAGATGTTACACCTACGAACAACTTATATCTCCAATAATATCAGTGTTTGTTACACTATTATATTAGTTATATAACGAACTTAAATTTGTATGTCCTTAACACTCAGCAAGAAATTTGTAATTGATGATTCATACAATTATTAGAGTTAAAATTAATTCTTGTTGATTGTTTTTTTCTAATTAAACCAAAGCGTATTAATGCCATATGACATGTTTTTTTTTGGATATCTGGAGTTTAAAATCCAAACCCAAATTTGTTTTATATTTGACATACATTCTTACACTTTCAAACTTGTTATATGAATGTCCAGGTATCTCATTCCCAAACGCAAAATCGAATTTATTGATCGTATATTTTAATACATTTGTCTGTGCCAACTGCTATATTAGAGTGAAATTTGTTTAATTTGCTTGTACTTTGGTTACTTCAATGAAAATTGAAATAATTCGATAAAATGGCATTTATGTCATATTATGTTGTAAAAGATTGACAATAGCATGAAGGTTGAAGCTACCACAAAAAAAAATATACACACTGGTCATTAAAATCGTGTACCAGCCATTAGAATAGCAAAAAAATATGACCTGATCCACAATTTAGTGATAAAAAATTCAGAAGTTTCAACGCAACGTATTACAGAGTCACCGGACATTGGCTATGGGATATCATTTCTGCACTTACCATTAAACCTATCAGTAATTTTTGAATATATTCATGTACAACACATGTATATTTAAAGAGAAACAAGACTAAAAAGAGATCTGGATAGACAGGTAGAACGATTCACACTTTGTGGTAAAATCATGAAAAATCTCATAAAATGCTCCTCTACGAAGTCCAGCTATTTTTCCAAGAAACCACTGATCGGTCATTTTGACCGCTTCGGTAGGTTCAGTGTTAAAGAAACAAAGTCTTTCTTATATCAATAAACCAGTCGACTTTTGCTCATACGTGAAACAGGAACTAATGGACTGATCCAATATATTTCAACAGCGTCAATAGGAAATATACTTACACGGTACATCACGATGCACTATATTGTCCTTTGTAATATTCGAAGCACGCATGGATTAGTTTCCGGCGGTCTCTGAAGGGAGATTTGTTTCGCGTCTTCCTGCTGGTAGACTGCGCTGGCTAATTGACTACTAACTCGCGATAATTCGAGAGCTTTTTATGTTTCTACCTACATTGCTAATTACATAATTATCGCCCGTCTGGTCTGTTCATCAACCATTGAGGATGTATTGACCTTTGTAAATGTATTAGAAATATGCTGAATTTATCTTATAATTTGCAATAGATAGCGTTATTACGAATTTCAAAACATATCCAAGACTTTTGTAATCGTATATTCCGCCGATTTCTGCTCTTTTTTACTTTACATACACGAATGTGACACATATATACCGACGTTGTTGCGTAGCACATATACATAACTAATGCGTTGCCTTCCTAATAATTTGAAGTACTGGCATAGAATACGGATTTACACTTTCACCCTTTGAATTATAATTTGCACATGTGTGTCACACTTATCATATATACATATAACATGCTAATCGAAATGCAACACTATTATTCACTACACATTCATAAACATTCAAAGTTTAAATCTTGATAGTGCAATTTCATTAACCTTTCCTGTTTCCAAAAATTTCTTTTGTTGCATGCCTGCCAACATGACGCAATAGTCTATATTTAAATTATATTCCAAAATACAGGATAGACAACAGAAATGTTTTGGTATAGACGCATTCTTCATAGCTAAAAATAGAAAAATAGCCAAGACTTTGTTAGTTTACGTGCGCGATCATAGCAAAGCGTTGATAGTAAAAAATATGGTGTGGATACGTGCTCAAGATTGCGCCGCAAAGGCTAATACAAAGACCAGATATTTTTTGTGTCTGTATACAAAAACTGAAAAACTGCATATGAATAACGTAAACAATTATTTGCTTATTATAATGAGATTAGTTAAGCTGCGTGCTTATTAAATTACATTACCTCATGAGCAAAAAGTAGAGTAAATATAATAAACACAAATATATTGTGTAATATATTGTGTAAATATATTGTAAGACATAGTTCGATACATAACAATAATTGTTACGCCAGCGCCAACGCACACCACATACGTATCCCGAATCTGCGGCAAATCTCTATGAGAAATTTCTTACTTTTTAAACTAAAGAGGCCCTATACATAATAATCATGACATAATAATCAGTGAGAACATTTATCAGCAGGATTATATGGCATACTAATGTGAAAAGTTTTTATTATTACTTATGTTGCATTCAAACATCTGTTGCTCTTACGTACAGATAATCATAGGTATACTAAAATGTAAACGACGATAAGTAAATCAATCTTATTAAATGTAACAATGTATGTAAAATACATTTACACATTATATAAAAACCCGGATTTATGCCCGTGAATGCATGTATTTTTAGTTTATACAAGTATATTATGTACAAATATATCTATAAAAAAGATAAATATATGCGTGTTATATGTTTATAGAAATATGAGTTTTATTTATCCTCGAATTTCAAATCAATATTATTTTGATCGACAGGTTACAGAAAGTGCCAACCCGACGACTTTAGGTGCGGAGGCACGACGCCAGAATTATGTATACCAAAGGAAAAGAGGTGCGACGGGTACTTGGACTGCCGAAATGGCAAAGATGAGGAGAGGTGCGAAAACAATATGCGAGCCCCCTGCCGCCTCGATCAATTCAGGTGTAACTCCACGCAACGTTGCATCGAGCAGACTGCGAGGTGCAACCACCGGGACGACTGCGGGGACAACAGTGATGAGGAGAATTGCAGTAAGTTGAAATCCTTAAGCACTCGTAACCCACGTTCAGTATTAGCTCTATAATTGAGTCTTTTTGCATGATCTCTTAAGCATTTATAATCTATGGCCAATTTTACAGGTTTTTCAAATTAAATTCACCCTTTTGCAAGTGAAATTAAATCTTTTGGAAATGAAATTCACTCTTTTTCACAGCAAGTACTTTTACATATATAATATATATAAAAAACATCAAATAATGTTAATTACATGGTATGTAAGAGATAAAAAATTTTATTATGATTCATACAATTACATATTTGTATATGCAGATGAAGGTATGTATGAAAATTGTGCGCGAAGAATTCAGTAATTCAGTAATAATAATAATTCAAAGAGAATCGTTTATAGACTAGGTTGTATGTACATATGTATATATGTAATTGTATGAATAATAATACATTTTTTTAGTTCTTGTTACGTGATTAACATTATTTGATGTTTTTTAAATATAATACATATGTAAAAGTATTTGATTTGCAAAAGAGTGAATTTTATTTGTAAAAGGATGAATTTTATTTGCAAAAAAGTGAATTTCATTTGCAAAATGGTACATTTTGTTTGAAAAACCTGTAAGCAAATGAATGTGTATTATTACACAATAAATGGATTCAATCTCTATAATCCAAGAGCATATTGAAGCAAACAATTCTGTACTTTAATAAATAAATAAATTGAACCGTTGCACACAATAATATAAATAATATATATTCGAATGTGGTCTGTGATGTAAATTGCTAGTATTAAAAATTTATAGGCGATCATGATAAAAATTCGGACATCTCTTCCAGAAATTTTAGGATGTTCTGAAAATTTTGTCGAACTTCTGGCATTTTACACAATTGATGAATAACTGTCTTCCCTAGTTACATATAAGTGAGTATCGTCCGTTCTCAGTGAATCAATATTTCAACTCTCTGGAACCAACAACCATCTTTAACTAAAAAATATATAAAATGTAAATATCGGCATCTTAACAAAGATGTGCTTACAATAACATTTTGTCAATTTTTAACAAGTTCCATTATAATAAAAATATATATTCGTGATACAAATTTCAAACAATTCACCTGGATTAAAATTCAAAATTAACAAAAGTATATAGGAGAGGCAACTATAGAGTAACGATTAACTTGTCTCTACTCTTTATATAATTCATACTTTCTGGATTAAAGACTAGGATTTATTCGTCATTCGGAATTTCTTCCGTGTTGTTCAAACCCCGTTAATCCTCAGTAACTGACATTTGTTTTATGTTTAAATATAAACGTTTAAATCTCATATTTTAAGAGTGAGAAGGATGTTGTATATAAGCAATGAATCTTTTGCCCATAAAGTGATTTACGATAATGTAAGATAATGAAAAGGGACGATGGTTGTCTTAGAAAGAAGCTGCATGAACGAGACGTTGCTTTCCAATAACTGTGAATTATGGAGTGTTAAGTAGGAACAAATACTTTATAATCAGTCTTATAAGAGGAGAAAAATAATGAATTCTAAAAATTTTACTTTTGTCACGACATAATCACAAAAGATTCAGATTTAAAGGGGGAAATACATGTAGAAGCCATAAAAATGCGTGATTTTCAAGAATTTTTTTAAAGAATATGGACCAGAATTCCATTCTTTTAAGTTTGGTATTCAGTTATGCATATCTTAAATTAAGAGAACACATTTTTTTTTTGCATGATAAAATTAAATGACCGACACATTACCAAGTCTTTCCGGGAAATCTACCCGCAAATTGCAAATTGGCGGTTCTATATTCTTTCGTTTTATATTCTATATTCTTTCATATTTATCTAAATCAAATCCTTTGAAAAACTTATTATTAATATCCGTAATTTGTATATAAACAAATAAAAAACGAAAAAAAGTTGAAAATTGCAAGGCTTCTACACTTTTGAAGATTAAAGTTTGTGTATTAACATTATTTCTTCACTTCTTAGCTATGAAAAAGTATTTTTTTCTTGTACTTTATTAAAATAAATAGGTTTATATAAAATATAATAGTGTTATGCAATTATGGTTAAAATATCATTAAAATTCTTTGAATAATTTTCAAATAAGAGTTCTCATCAATTTAAAAAATATAATTTTGAGAAAAACGCGTTTAAAGATTTAAGAAGTAGAAATTGAATGACATCTATAACTTATCAGCTAATCAGCGATTCCGGTACCTTACAATAGTCCTTCAGCTTCCTCATGAAACTCATTTTGCTCGATTAGTGCCTTTCTGCGTGCTGTATGAGCCTCTTTAGTGAATAAAGTGCTGCTCCGTCCTTGTCAAACCAGCCAATTCTCGTTGATGTCGGCAACGTATTTCTTACACCGACTTCCAATAATTATTTCTAGCTTCTCCATACTTTGAAAAACAGAAGTGTGTATTTGATCGAAGAGTTCAGCAGCAACATACGATGCATTTTAACCATTTTTAATTCAGAATTTAGGTGTATTAGAGTTAGAGCACTAGAGGGTGGAATTAAAACTTTTAGTTGCATTCTGCGTGTCGCCCTCTCTGAGGTAACTTATCTCTCGATAAATCTTCATAAATCAGAAGAATGCGTTTCTGGAATCAAATGGAAGACAGTGTTCCAATAAATCTAAATTTGCTCCAATAGCTTTACACCCCTGTCAAATATACGAGCTGTCTTTGCCCGCCAGGCGGTATTCATGCTGTGGATTTTCGTTCGTACAGCACAAATATTAATAAGTGGCTATCATAGCTTCCTTCTTATTCTCGATAGTATTCATACTTCTTTGAATAGCAAAACTGTAGTTAATAGCCAGTTTTTTTTTTTATCAAAATATCCGTCAGTTTGCCCTTTCCACCGAGTTTATGTGATTTCTGACATACTGACTCCTATCTTCCCTCCTGCTCGGTTATGCTGAATGTATGAAATAATTGGTGGTCTTCTATTTAAGACTACCAATTACTTGATGCGTTTTCCTTACATTTCGACGCCGAGTGGTTATTTTCTTCTTGATGTGACCGTTACATTAACTTTTTACCACTTGGAATGTATTATCATACGGATTCGCATCTAAAATACTTGTTGCGCGCTGCAGAGCCCCTACATCGCTTGACACACCTTCAAGGGCTGTAACTTCCTCAATTTTTCGATATTCGTTTTGAAACATTGGGGTTATATTCTTGGATAGTTGTACTCACATCTTATGCAAAAAAAAAAATGTGTTCTTCGAACAGCCTACAAGTATCCCCCCCTTTAATACTACTTAACTTAACCGGTTAACATTTTAATCATTCAGAGTGTAGAAAGTGAGATTAATTACAGGAAATTAATCTCTCTTATTATCTTATACAAATAATTTTTTGTCAACTTTTTTAATTGACTTCATTAGCGTTTCTTTGCATCATGTTAATTACCGTTTTTACCTAGATCAGCAATTAAGGATAAATCCGCCTACTGACATTCTCTTACCGGTATACATTTTTTTCATCTTTTGTAACATAAGATTACGCGTTTGCAGAAAATAAAATGCGGTCGGACTATGAAAATCTGAACAAATTGTGAGCTATTGATCTGATATTTTCAATCTTCAAAATAACTCTTTACGGGAGCATACAAAGTATATCGCATCGAAGCAAATAATGGAGAGATATCGTTCATTAGTGCAGTTGTCATATGTCATACAACTCTTTGACAATACTTATCGCAAACATTTTTTCCAAACGTCTTAAATATTTTTGATAGTTGTTGTATAAAGTAGTTAAAGTATAAACATACACCATACTTTTATCTCCTGACATGATGTCATATAATATACCACAGTGGACTAATTTGATAACTAATTTAACCATTGTGATATTATGACGTTACAAATCCTGACACTAATAAAGTGTTTGATAATATTCACATGAGATATATGCATTTTTTAAAGGATTTGAGTAATTAATTAAATACCGTACATTTCTTTAAACGCGTACACCATTTATCTAGAATGTTATTTAGCAATTTTAGGTTGGGAATATGTTGTAATATATATCTATTAACACAAATCAAGCGTATAAATAAAAGATATGACATAAAATTAAGTATTTGACCGTATCCAGAAATATTCAGTAGTAGATTGAAGCAAATTGTGATTAGAGGGCTGTTATAGCAAATAAAAGAAAAATGTGTAAGGAGCGGCCTTAAAATAAGAGATATTAGCGCATAAAAGTGTAATTTCCAATATTTAAGTACTTACTGAACGTAATTATGTTTATTGTAATTACAAAAACTGTTATTAACCCTTTCGCTTCGGCAGTCCAGTTCGCTGAAGTGCCGGCACTGAACAGCAGCACGCGCCAGAAATGTGCGTATCGCGAATAATTTTTGTACATACGTTTTTCTGAATCTCAAATAACAACTGTGCTTAATAAAACAATCGTTATTATATTATTACAAGTATAGTTTACATTTTTAATATGAAAATATATACGCAATTATATTAGTTATCCTAAAAACATTAGATCTATTACGGTTTATATTACGAGACTTTACAATTAAATGTTTAATATAATTAATAACGTAATGCACATTAGGTAGTATATTAATATATACAGACTAGTAATATAATTCTGTATGGCATGTTTTAAAACAAGAATCTATACATAAGCAAATATTACAATTTTTTACCCTCATATCGTGATTCGGATCTTTTATTATTTGTACTACAAACTACACATTTTTGGCTTCGGTTTTCACCTTTTTGTATATACAATAAAGGAAAAAGGAAGAATTTGTCATTGACTACGAATGGAACTTTTATACACATATATGCATGCCGGGTATATCCGGCGCTCGTGCTCACAGCTCGTCTCCTGGCTGCCTGATATATCAGGCGCTCGAAGTGAAAGGGTTTATCGTGTATTTTATGCTGATGAATTAAGTCATAATCGGATCATGGATACAGCTATCCTGAATTATGCTGCAAGACTACAAAAAATCTGTATGTAATCAATGTTTAATAAGTAGGCAAATCTGACGCATGTTACGGCAAGAATAAGTGTAAGACAAGGGATTAACGCTTTAACAATTGCAATTTTTGCGTAGAAAATCGTGTCTTTCGAGAAAATTTTCTACGGTACTATACATAACATGTTCATTAAACATTATTGTATGCAGAATGGACCGTTTAGGTGAGATGATGTAAATATATCTTCGAATTATGATTTGAAAAATATTTTTTACGTAATGTGATTAGTACTCTATGAAAATATTACAGACGGATATAATGCATCGTAGCTGTAGGGCAATAGGATTTTGCTATGTCTTAAAACGATTTGTTACAAAATTTTGTACCGTTAATTTAATAAGAGTAGAAATAATATGCAACGTCTTGGGTACTACTAAAAAGTACATACGTTTTCACTTAAATACGCAAATAATAAAATAAAAACTATGAAAAAATATAGGGTTTGCATAATTATAGCAAACTACTAGTGGTATATTTATTGTTTTACTACTGATTTAATTATACTATAAACTAGTACCGTTTATACAAAGAAAATAAATAATCCATTGTCTCATAGTCCTCAGTTAATAGTTTAGGAACAAGAGTAATATCATTTAAAACACATCAAACTCGAGTAGAACGTGGATAATGATAAAAGATTGGTGCTCCAATGTAATTTTGGTATCTAAAAATTCAGACGAGATTTGAAAAGTTCAATAAAGAAGTGCGTATGTGCCAGCAAAGCGGTGCACGCCATTTGCACGATATGCTATTCCGTACATATGCCTTATACTGTAAACTTTATGAATCAATTAAAAATTTTTTATTTTTAACGCTGAACTTGTGCTTTCTAACAAAATTACTTCTTGCATTAATTTTAGGACTTGCATAAAGTTTGGTACACCCCATGGAATGGCGGCAGGTTAATGAAAGTGAACATTACTAAATTGTTGCAAAAGTGTTGAAATAATTTGTACAAAGAAACTAAAAGTTAATTGCTAAACGACATTATCCCGTCGCGCTTTAAATAATCTCTCGGATTGATATTTGCGGATTCATATCTAGTAAATTGAGGAATAAGTGCGCATAAGCCACAATTGGATAGGCAGACCTTGATTACGGCAAATCGATTTCACCTTGCTTAAATTTTGCAAACCATCCTTTCACAGCGATACTAATAGAGGTCTCATACGTGCGATTTTTTAAAATGTTTTCCATGATAAAAACAATCTAATAGTAAAAAAACTTTGAATCACTTTTAGGTTATTTTTTTGATAATACATAATGTACCAATAATGCAATTTCGTCCGTCTCATTTACAATTATATTACGTTGAGTTTTAGCACAAATAAATTCGAACAAGAAAGTAACGTGAATCATAATGAACCAGATTTTTTTGTAATAATTGATGTAGTCTTCAAGGCATATGGAAAAAACCTTCCACTTTTCGTGAAGAGCACATCAATAATTATTACTTAATCCACTGAGGAGAATGAGTAGAAGTACCATATCATATCAAATGGTTATGTAACAACATAAGCAATTTTTCGTTCTTTACTAGAATTTGATCATTATTTGTCATTAATGATAACATGTTTCTACACAATTATTATTATCGCCATAAATATGAAAAGAAATTGAATTACCTTTACTCCTACACAACATTTGGAAGTATTGATTGTTGTATAGGGGATGATTCGTAAAAAAAAAGTAAAAATTTAAAGGAACAAGCTCATAGTCCACAAATGAAGAAAAAGAAACTGCCAAAAGTGAAAGATTATAAGAGAATACTAAATGGATAGAGAGATTATGTATTAAAAGATAAGCTTGTGCCATGATAAGAAATCAATATTGTGCACAGCAGATTATTAATTATCAATTTCAATTTCCATAATATTTTCTATAACTTATGTTAACAAAAAGTACTCGTTTGTAACTGCTTTTTTAAACATTTTCTAACAGTATTATCTTATCTGTTCTATTCTGTTCTATTACAATATTCATGTTTAAAAAATCGTTTCTACTTATTACAGTCGAGAACGCATATAAGGATATACTACATAAACCATTCTGAACGAATTGAATAAATTAGCAGTGTTTTTAATATGTTTATCACCTCAGAATACGTTTATCGTAACATAAAAAACCCTTCAGAAATTATGAATACCTTAATAGCCATAAACAAGATCCTCTTTCTCGACAAACCAAGTAAACTATTCAGATTTTTTCCGATCAAAGATTTGTCTTTCAGCCAAGTGTTAAAGGGAAAATTACAGTAAAGTAGATATACACCGTAGTTCAATTATTCCAATACATTTTCGCGCAGCGCGACGTTACAGAATGCGATAACATTTGAACAGTATTCAAAATTGCATTACAAGAGGTTTTATCTAGCACATAATGTGCCGCGCAAGTATACAATTGGACGCAAGGTTAGTCACGGCCGAATAGAACTGATTATTCTGGTCAGCGATGGATGAGAATTATTACGATCTTATCGTCGCGCGTGTAAGGATAACGACTCTTCCGTTTTCCGGAGTTCAAGAAAAATGATTATTTTTTATTGATGTTACGCAGCATCTTGAATTATTAATCGCTCAAGAGGCCTTTCTATTTTCAACACGATCCACGGATTACAGAATATTCTGCGTTGCCGATTTTCAAAGTTTTCCGTAGGCTACGAAATATTTGTTGTTGCATGTAACTGTTTATGTTACAAACAATCGTCCTGTTATTATTCATTACAACAGACGCGAAGAAAATAAATCAGTAGTCTTCGATGAAAAGCTTAATACCTTAGAGTGGTTTCAAAATGTGTATGGTTTACATCGGTTTAAGCTTTGCGAAATAAGAGTTGGAGATATGTGTTAATGTGTTAATATGCATAACGTAATATGTTCCCCTCTAGAACACTTTGGACCATTCTTGCTCATCTAGTTGAGACACATCTTGTCTTTACCCGACACTCAATTTTTACATTTTATATAAAAAAAGATGTGTGCCAAAAATCAATTATCGTATAAGAATAGAAAAGTGATAAATACCAAAAGCAAAATCAAAAAAGTAAAATATATGAAGAGACTTTTATTCCTGAATTCACGAATTAAATGTGAAATAGTTATGTAATAGAATGTCATTTACTGATACATATTCTCACAACTGCCAAAATCAACTATTACTTATATCCTTTTTCCAAAAAATGTACTACCAGCAATTAAATTTTGTCTAGCACTCTTACAGCTTTCACTGCTTCTGAAATACTGATTAAAAACTAAGATCAGAAGAAGAAGTTGAATAAGATCAGAAAAAGAGGATAATAGAAAATATATAGTGAGAAATGAAGAAGAACAGTTATTATTCACACAAAAAAACTTACATATCAGTAATAATATAAAGTGCACAGTTTCTTCTTCTTGGTTTTACATGAAATGTGGTTTATTGTATTTTTTCCTATTAATGTCATAAATTAATCTCACACATCAGTCAGACAAACATTTAAATATAATAATTACGAATACATTTACAGATACTTTCAATTTTATACGTAAATGAACTTTTGATTGTGAGCGAAAATGCAAAGTAAAGCACAGCGAGAAAGCAATCTATATCTTTGTCTCTTGCTAGGTTGATTCTGGATCCAAATCGTGCCATTTACAATGCATGTATTTCAATGAGCGTACATATAAACATAATAAACTTAAATAATTTTCCATTTCTGTTTATGAAGAATATGACTGAGAATTTCCTTTGATTGTTCACTGCATATTACAAAGCACAATTTGAATATAGCATGTATTGTGCATTGGCTCAAATGAAACGGATACAACTTTTTTGATGAAAATAAATTAATCATTCACAGAGACAATACGTAAGCTGTTTTTCGAAGAAAACTCTGATAGTAACAAAACGATTGTTCGAAATCTTCCCTTTTAAGTCATCTTTTACATCTGAATACCTTTCCTTCCAACGCGCATTCTGATATTCTTTGTACTATTCGTTGTACACGAACCTCCTCTTAAATCCTTTTCCTTGATGTTTTTTTTTGCAATACTCAAGCAATGAAACAAAACGGTGCACTATAGAAACATAAAAAGTTGTAAGACAACGAATCGTATTATAAAAGAACTTAATATCATTCTATACATTATCAATAGTTAACTCCGATATCCATGAAAAACTTAAGTCGCAGAATCAGTAGAATTAGTATCGATACATTTATAGTGTTAGAATCGTTATAGATAAAAAAATAGGAAAATACGTATATCCGTTATGGGCAATGTGTTTAACGTGGGCAATTTCTAAAATCACCGGATATTGGGTAGAATGTCTGGTGGAAAAGAAAAATGTCCGGTCATTATACAAGATACCTAAAGGGTAGTGGTCAATGTATTGAAGCGCTCTAAGAAATTAAAAAATGCATTCTTTATTGAAACAGTATATCCCTTAGTCAAAGTTAACATGCAATCATCATAATCATACTTAACGATCATAACGATCATTTATGGAAATAAGACAAAGAGATGTGTAAAATATGAAGGAATTATTTCATAATACATCTGCTGGCCGTATGAGGATACCAAGTTTAGGTCGTAACAGGCAGACTGCAAGCGATAATAAATGAAGATAGCAGAGTGTCAACTATGGATTCGACACACTGTCCAACGAGCTTTGGGCATTGTACAAAATATTCGGGCCATTTGTGAAATATCTGCCCATTATATTCATTGCCCAAAAGATCGGGCATTCTACACAATGCCCCGTCATTTTACAAAATGCCCACCTTAAACACATCGCCCGTAACATACCTATTCTATCGGAATTCCATTGTAATATTTTTCGCGCGTTATTCAAAATAATTCTTTTTTTCATACCATTACATTCTCAAAAAGTTACTCAAACAAACGTTTATCAAGATTTTAGACCTTTTCGTGGCGTTTGAGATGTTCTACGAATAAGACAGCGGGGCAAAAAAGGGGGAGATCTTCGCGTCCAAAGACGCTATGCTAAACGAAGGAAGCTGTCGAGAATACCTTGGAATTAATTACAACGATTCGCCGGTTTCCAGATTTTCCACCATGCACGAGCGATCAATTTCGTTGTGCAAATGCCTTGTGCATACCAACTGCTTATCACTGTGACGGCTACAGAGATTGCCCCGACGGATCCGACGAAAAGTTTTGCACGTTAACCGTCTGCCCGGACAATAAGTTTATGTGCCTAAAGGGCGCACCCGATGGCAAGCCCTTGTGCATCAATCGTTCTCAGCTTTGCGACGGTAGAACCGACTGCGAAGACGGCGCCGATGAGGAGACAGCTTGCTGTAAGTTCTCTCAAAAATGTTGACGCTTAATTCTCCGATTCTCATTCCTCAACAAATTGTAATGCTTTTTTTTGTCTCGGTCAAAAATTCATGGTCCTCGTGCCACATGCTCATGGATAGGTATAAAGGTAGAATGCGAAATGGCCGGTGTTGCTTCTAGGTGATACATAAAATTTAGATGAAAAGCATTTGCATTGTCGTATTTGTGCATTAATTGGTACATTTGTCTTTGTCCCAGATTTAACTGTGTAGTATGTCACAAACTGTTTGTTCTCAACTAACGATTTGATCTTCTTTCTTGTACAAGAGGTAAAGAACTATATTTGAATTTTTTCTGCCATGTGTCGGCATTGAAAAATTACAAAATATCTCCTAGTTGGCAGTGCACGTATTAGAGCAACTCTATAAATACGCGCGCGCGCGCGCGCACATGCATACTTGCATATACGACTGGTCGATAGCGTTGTAATTTTTTAATGACTGTTTATTAATAGCTGGAAGGTAATTTAATTCCTGCGTTCACCACTCCAAATCGTAGAGAGCATACTAAAACGTCTGATGTTTTACACGATTGGTATTTCAGAATATAAGACGCTAACTCCCATGAGATATTAAGTCTAATCTTTACCTTATCTGTGGTGAATTTAATAAGGGAAATAATAAATTAAATACACTCGTTCCACAGTTTTCGCGACACTTTTTGACGCGGAGAATTTACTTCAATTTACGCGGAATTGATTCAAGCAATCTTATTTTACGCAGTCAGATATGTATATGTGTACATATTTTCCTATAAGTTTTTTAAAATTGACAGTTTTATACGATCAATATTGTGAGATCGGTTGGCAAAACGCGTGCCGCAGAAATAAATTTTATTGCGTTAGACCCAGATAAGGCGTTGTCTTTGGCCACTGTAGTGCGATAGCGAACAGTGACTTCTTATGTTGAGAGAGATATTGTTACTATACTGTTTAGATTTCTAATTTGTATTTTTTAATTTTAACCCAGTCATGTCTATCAAACTTTCAATCATACGAATGATGAGAAAATGGATGTCTTTGGACATTAAAATAGCAATTTTGTACCGGATTGAACAAGGAGAAAAACTTTTCCTTTTCTACTGACAGAAAAAAATGTGACAAACATGAAAAAACATGTTCTTTTATACTTACAGATTGAATTTACACGTTTTTTTTTCGCGTGAATCAAGTTCACGCGGAACTGATATTCGCATAAATTGAGGGACGGGTTTAGAGAATAATTTAGGAAATTGTTCTTCTTTATCGAAATTTTCAACCAAATCAGAAAATATGATTCGCGTAGCTATTTCACTAAAGTGAATAACAGATATATATTTTTGTTCACCACATTTTTTACGCATTATAAGTTTCTTCATTCCTTTTTGCACTCGCGTATCTGATATAATATTTGTTTACGTTTGTTACAGATTTTAGTGGAGTTATATGTTTTATTTCTTATGACTTTTGAACATATGAATGTATTATTAGTTAGAACAATAATTTATGTTTCAATATCTGCTCTTTTGTTGTTCCTTTGTATAGAATCAATAGTTGTGCTGGATTTAGGAAAAGTCATCTACAAGTTTTAGATTTGACACTATCATTTGTAATATACTAGCTGATTACTTGGTGTTGCCCGGAGTTTATTTAGAATAGTACACCAATTATAAAGTAAAATCTTTTACAAATGCACTATAATATTGTTGTAACGGAACGTGTTAGCAGTGGAGCTCATAGTCAAGGGGAAGGATAGGGGGGGGGGGGGACACCACAGAACACCAAATGTAACGACTCAACACAATTATTCATTGACATAACTGGAGAACATGAATGAACGACTTCACGCTCGTTCAGTCGCAGAATCTCCGTGCTTCTCGACTGACTTTCTTTTCTAATGAACAACTTTCTTGTGTCTACGCCGGTCTGTTTACGTCAGGTTTGGTCCTTCAAAACTCAAAACTTGATAATAAGTAACATTTTTAGTTTCAACTTCAGGAGCAACAATAAATAAATTCTTGGATGAATCCACTCTTGAGCAAGCATCACACAGTTGTTCGTAGAAGAAATTTCCTATAATAGGCTAATTAGAGTATAAATATTTTTATTGAGCTTGTAACTTTTATAGCTGTCAGTACAGCATTTAGTTACAACAATCAAAACCACTGCTTAGCTAGAAATAAATGAAAAACAAGCATCCCATAAAAGGAATAATGGTAAATAATGGGTTAATAGACTTCGTACTTTATAACACCTGCAAAGCCCTTCTAGAAGGTTCTACAGAATTCTATTTATTTTCACAATATTCTAGAAGGCTCTACAAAGGTGTTTTCATTTCAACAAATTTTCAGATAGTTCTACCGACACAAAGTTCTGTTCATTCCACAATCTTCAGGAAGTTTGTACAGAATTCTATTTGTTCTATTAGACTAAACGTGGGCTTAAATATTATCAAGAATGACACCAATCAGCTTAGTTACTCTAAAAACTATGAATTCGACACTAATCATGATCATTTTGCATATTTTATTTTGCACCCCTTCTTACCCCCCACTCCCCATGCCGATGAAGGGTGAACTTCCACTTAAATGAAATCGAAACTGTCACCAATTAGCTTAACGATTTCGAAATTATACATTTGATACTAATATCTATCATTTCCAAATATCTTTACATGTCACCCATTTCCACCCCTTCAGTACTTTTTTTTTTAGATTATAAGCTATGTGTACCAGGTTTGGTTGAAATTTTTCCAGGGATGTCAGATGCGTGCGTGCATGCGTATGTGTGTGTGTAAATTTACTATATCTTATTAATGAATACTATATATTTACTACTTTGGCACCTGATGCTAGCCAGAATTTTAAACAAAATTTATCGAAGTTACTTAGTATGTATAGTATATTAGTATGTATCGTGTAAATTGACATACGACTTTAATTAGAAATAGCAATTTATCTAAAGTAATATTCATAACTGACTTATATTAATTTTGGTTATTTTTAATGTATTTATGCCAAACTTCAGGAAGCAAATCAAACTCGTAAGTTTTAATTACGTAAACTTTTTCTTTTTAATCAGATGATCATATAATACTATGTAGACTCCTTAACTCTTGATGTACAATATAACTCCGTAATTCTTGAATATATCAAATTATGCAACTAAAAACCAAAGCGGATATTTTTATAAAAGGACTTGAATTTGACCGGTTTTTATAGATATGTCAAGTTACGTATGTGTACATAAACAAACAAGACAAAATGAAAAGTGCATATTGAAAAATGGATTAATTTGATGTTAGAAGAATTGTCGTAAAGGCAAATTAGTAACACCATTAGCATTAAATGTAGAACTTTTCTTCAAAATTTGAAATGGATCGATTGATTAGCCGCGCTACGTATAATAATAAATACTTCTCAGAACCCAACACTACAGCAAGTGGGATTCACAAATAACTAATACTAGTAATTAACTGGTTTCTACCATAACAGTCGATGCCAGAATTCGACTGACTTACGCTGCGACGAAATTAATCCTCTTATATGGTTTCGTTTACGTACTACAAAACTCATGATAAATTGCAATTATTTGTAATCCATCTCCCATTACTTCTTAATGCTTCTTCTTCGTTGTCATGTGAAAACCCAAACATCTGCAACGTTATTAGCGTAAGAATCTCATAGTTCATGATAATATATCTCGAACAATTAAAACAGTATCGCGCAATGAGAAATATGTGCACTTATGAAGATATAGGATAGCCCTGCCGTTAAGGTATTTTGCAGTGCCGCAGATTTAAATTGAAATGTGTTTAGATAATATCGTATAACTAAGAGGTGTACACTGCCAGACAAAATTTTGCGTACACCTACATTTCTATTCCACATATATTAGGGATATCGGAAAAGAATGTCATATTTTTGGTTGACCGGTTGCGGGGTTTAGTTGCGTTTTAACTACTGTCCTTTGAAGACGTGTTTTATATTATTTGGAAGACTTAATTTGACAGGCGTGTGTTGTGATTTGCAAAATTAGAATTGTGTGACTCGATTTACAAAGAATCAATTTATACCAAGTGAAAAATTTATTCGAAATTTAATGCTTTATCATTTTTTGAAAGAAGAGACTGCAGGAACTGCCACTAAAAACATTTGTGCTGTACTCAGCTATTATTTGGATGTTCGCAAGAGTCAAAGATGGCTCAAGAAATTTGAATCGGAATATTTTGATTTGAAAAATAGCCGTGAAAGTAAAAGACCTAGAAAAGTAGATGATGCCATACTAACTGTTGAAGTCGAAAGCAATCCAACTTTATAAATTGAATAAATTGCGCACAATCTCGGATACTCATGGCCAAGTTTTAAAGAAAATCTTTAGAAAATCGTAATGATATGGAGAGACGACAAATGATACAACAATAAAAAAACGACGGTCTTTTCCGATACGCCTAATATAATACATGCTTTCGCCATATTTTGACCCTTGCACATGTTTTTTACCATCACGATAACTGGATCCTAATTCGATAGAATATGTCTAGAATGGGTTGCATTGAGAAATTAAGAATTATTGTTCAAAGTCAAATAAAAATACATGGAAACTTCTACAAGACAGTTGATGTCTACGAACGATAAGAATTTCGCAAAGCTACAAATTCTATTTACAACCCGATACCTTGCAAGGGTTTTATGGACCAAACGCACGTGCTGCGGTTGCAATAGGCGAAACAATTAGTGTGTTTAGAAAAAAAATACTGAACATTACGTGGAAGGCGCCACAAAAAAATATCCATTAATAAGAAAAAGGCTTGTAGTCGAAATAGAGATGTAATCCTATTGTCTAATAACATATCATGTGTGAGAAGAAAAATATCCACATGCGGTCCATTATTCTTACGAAGTTGTCCATGAAGAGAGAATTATCAATACGAGATCCATTATTTCTATGTATCGCACGTGTATCGTCGGTTTAATGGCTCTGCAAAATCAAATCCGAAAGTTTCGCTGCAAGAACGCGATTCTGATATTCTTGGTGCACCTTTAATAACTAATTACCGGAAGACACATAAATTAACTCGTAATATAAATGCCTGACAAAAAAAAAAGAGATTTTCCAAAGAACATCTGCTAATAGCGGATCAGGAATTCGTTGATCCCAAATTCAAGAAATCACTTACGGCAATTCTAAAGAATTGGAAAAATTGTTGATAAAAGAAAGAAGTGGTTGTTTTTATTTTGAAAGTAGTTTTTATTTGAAAGAAGAATGTAATTTAATTTAATGAATTGTTTATTTTTTAAATAATTTATGATAGAGCATTTACTTTACAATACAGACTAAAAAATATTTTGCATACTAATGTGTGTTATTTGGCCGGTGATTTATCCGAATTTAATTACAAAGTGCACAGAGGAGACATTCTAATGGCTCCGTGTTCTATTATAAGACACGGTGCAAAACTACTACAGTGACACGTAGAATCTTAAGTGTCGAATGAAAAAACGAACTAGTTTAATACTTCTACGCAAGACATGCACTGTGTAAGAGAAATATTCAAGCACTAGGATAAACTTGGATTTATATTCTTACATTTTCATTATTTAAGTTGAATAAGTCCTTATTGAATTGAAAATTATATTCTATTGTTTTATCCTCAAATAACTCTGAATAAGTTTTAAGAAAAAAAAAATGCTATTTAGAAAGTTTACATTCTAGAACTCAATGTATGCAATTAATGCAGTTTTTTTATACGTTGGAAGATTTGATTTTTGTTATAACGTTGAATGCAATTTTTTAACACTCAATTATAATCTCACCACGCACGATAATCCATAATTGAAGTTATATATTAAACATCCAGTTAGGAAAATTCAGAATTGCAAATTCCGCTACAATGTAACTTTTACACACTGCATACACACCTATGAGAGATCTCAGAATAGATAATATAATAAACAAATGAGAATCGTATTCTCGGAAAAAATAAACGTAAAACACATGGACATTAGTTAAACGAGAAGTTAAACAGCTACCTATACAACTAACAATGTTCAATTAACCACGTTATTCTTCTCATTGAAAAAAAAGTTATCGTAAAATTATCGACTTATGTTCAAATTTATTATTTTTTTCTATGCTTTTTTGCTTCTAAATGTAATGCTCTGACATTTTATCATTTACATATAATATGTACATATACCCTTTAACACTTAAATCTTAAAGTGACGAATACATATGATTAGATCTGTAGTAAACTATTAATAAAGTTAAAAATTCCTTACCTTTTTTGCAGCTACGAACATGTGCAACGCATTAGGATGTCAACATAAATGTCAGGCGTCTCCCACGGGAGGAGCCTGTTACTGTCCAGAAGGTAGAATTCTATCGAACGATTCAAGAACATGCATAGGTATGTTGAAACAAGCCTTACATTCCTTGCCATTTTACCCTGTTAGTATTGTATTTATTTACGTTGTAATCGCGTAATCCTATTTTATATTGTCCAATAATCTATCATGAAATGACTATAAATGAAGGAATACAAATTTCATTCTACTTTAGTTTAAAGTTTTCTTTGAATTGTACATACCGCCATAATATTTGAATCTTCTATAATTGAAATTTCTTTTGTAGCTTACGGTTTTGCTCATAATTTAATCAAGCAATAATTTTTGTCAAGCGTTATATTTCAAAATATTATCTTGTTCAATCATGCTTTAATCAATCACCTTGTTTTTTTAAGATTCGTTCAGAGAAAAAATAACATCTCGTGTTTTGTAACTCATTCTTGGTTCATGACATTTTTCACACAGAATATTTTCTCACCCATCTACATATTTTTGAATTTATCAGTCATCTGTTTATATAGTCATCAAAAATATATAAAACAAGAAGATAAGTATAATTAACAGAAGTTCTAAAGATAATTGTTTTTGACAATTTTTTTCAATCTATGTATCAAACAATAAAAAAATTAGGTGCAAAACCTACAGGTTCGACTTGTTTTAGACAATCATGTAAAAGATAATAATAAAATAATGGCTTTTATGAATTAATTTTTGTATAAAACATTAGCTTAATTATCACTTATATAAAAATGATGTGATTATTATTTGATGGATACATATTTTTCATCTCGCATTAACCTCTTTTCTCTTATTCACAATATACAAGATTTTTATAAATCCATATAGACAGGTTTATAATTATTAAATGACGCATCTGACTCGTACCTCAATACCCTCACGATCTTCATATTCGTTTCTGAAATCCGCACCATGAATCTCACTCGATTTATAAAGCAGGTACGTTAAGGGCATAAGATTATACAGAAAGGAAGATTAAAAAATAGTCAGAGTAGCAAAATCTAACAGAAACACCGTTAATAGAGATTCAAGTTACAATGAGCTAACCCGATTTATCTTATTAGACAGAGACGAGTGTGCTGAATGGGGTTTCTGTGAACAACTCTGCGAAAATTCCGACGGCTCCTACACCTGCAGTTGCGGACCCGGTTACATGCTAATCGGAAAGAACAAGTGCCGTGCTCAAAACAACTCCGCCTTGGAACTACTGGTCGCCCAGGACCGTGCTATCTGGCGGATGAGCACTACGAGCGAGGAGCGCAGCATCGTCGCGAACACGACCGGTGCAAGTGGTGTCGACTACCTGCACTCGAGGGACCTGCTCTTCTGGAGCGACGTAAAAACGCGGAAGGTCCACTCCCAACACCTCAATGGCGATGCTGGCTCCAGCTGGAAGGTCGACATATATCTGGCGGGCTCGTGGGGCCCTGTAGCACTGGCCGTTGATTGGATAGGGGAGAAGCTTTACGTCGTGGATTCAGTGGTGCAGAAGATAGACGTTTTCGAGCTGGACGGCAGATATCATGGCATAGCCCTGGGTTCCAGCCTCACGAGTCCCACCGACATCGCCCTTGATCCCTCGGTCGGCCTCATGTTCATAGCTGACACTAAACAAGTGCTGAGAGCTTTCATGGACGGCACCTCGGCCTTGCCGATCGTCTCTGAGGCCGCGTACAAGGTATCAGGAGTGGCCGCTGATGTGATCGCCAAGAGAATCTACTGGTGCGACTCCTTGCTGGATTACATCGAGACCGCGGATTACTTCGGGCGGAACAGGGTCATGGTGCTCCGTGGATCGCACGTGCCCTCTCCGATCAGACTGACACTGTTCGAAAACAAGATATTCTGGACGGATGGCACGAAGCAGGCAGTTATGAGCGTGGACAAGAGCCAGGGGGATTATTCGATACAGACTATATACAAGCTGAGAGACGCGAAGGCGGTGAAAGCGCTCCATCCTCTAACGCAGCCGATGGTCTCGAATCCCTGCGGTAATAACAACGGTGGATGTCAGCACATGTGCATCGTTACCGCTGCCAGTGATCAGAAAGACAGACTTGGCTATCGTTGTGCGTGCGACATAGGGTGGAGGTTGTCCAGCGATCAAAGGAATTGCAATCTGGTACAGGAGTTCCTTATATACTCGCAACAGAGGTTCATCAAAGGTCGCGTCCTGGAACCGGTGATGGAGGGCTTCAGCGACGCGATTTTACCCGTGGTTTCCAGGAGGGCCAGATTTGTGGGCCTAGATTATGATGCCCACGATCAGTACATATACTACAGTGACGTTTTGCAAGATGTTATTTACAGGGTGCACCAAAATGCGACGGGGAGGGAGATTGTTTTGGCCAGCCAAAACGAGGGAGTGGAAGGACTGGCGGTTGACTGGGCAGCCAAAAATCTTTACTACATAGACTCACGTAAGGGCACCTTGAACGTCCTGAGCACTCGAAACGTGACCTATCGTAGAACCTTATTGAAGAATTTAAAACGACCGAGGGCAATAGTTGTTCATCCGAATCACGGATATATATTCTTCTCCGAGTGGGATCGACCAGCGAACATCAGCAGAGCCTATGCCGACGGTTCTAACTTGATCGTCTTCAAAAACCTAACATTAGGTTGGCCAAATGGCTTGGCCATCGATTTCTCCAAGGACAGACTATACTGGTGCGATGCTCTTCTCGATCACGTGCAACATTCCAGCCTTGAAGGCAACGACGTGCGGACCGTGAACTCTCGACTCATAAGGCACCCCTTCTCCATTGCCATACACGAACAGTGGATGTACATAACCGACTGGCGGCTCGACGCTATCGTCCGACTGCACAAAGAAACGGGCGAGCAGGAGTCCATTCTCGTACGAGAACCAGCTACCAATCGATTCTACGGCGTGAAGGTATTCAGCCGAGATATACAGACCTCCCCTGCAGATCATCCTTGTGCCGTGAACAATGGTGGCTGTGAAAAGCTCTGCTTTGCCGTACGTAAGAAAACCGAAAGTCCAATGCAGCAGGGAGCACGATTAACGCAAGTCTGCGGCTGTCCATATGGAGAACGTCTTCAGCCCGACAGTAAGTCCTGCGCTGCTGATCCAGACGCAGAGCCACCACTTCAGGCCTGTCCAGAGACCTGGGACTTCACCTGTGCCAATCAACGATGCGTACCCCAATCCTGGGTGTGCGACGGCGAGAACGACTGCCTGGACAACAGCGACGAAATGCAGAATTGCACGAAACCAACTTGCGGTGCCAACGAATTCCAGTGCAATTCTGGCAGGTGCGTGCCAATGAGCTTCAAGTGCGACTCCGAGAACGACTGCGGGGACTACAGCGACGAGGCAGGATGTCCCAACGTAACCTGTAGTTTGAACCAGTTTGCATGTGCCAATAATCGTTGCATCCCGGCTACGTGGAAGTGTGATTCGGAGAACGATTGCGGCGACAGCTCCGACGAGGGTGAATTCTGCGCCGCCAAAACCTGCTCATACTTTCAATTCACTTGCCCACGATCCGGTCACTGTATACCTCAGTCTTGGGTCTGCGACGGCGACAATGACTGCTTCGATCAGCAAGATGAAATGGATTGTCCACCCGTTACATGCCTGAGTACCCAGTTTACCTGTGCCGATCGAAAGATGTGCGTCCTCGACACTTACAAATGCGACGGTATATCGGACTGCAACGACGGCAGCGATGAAGTAGGCTGCCCCTCTCTGGCACCCAATCAATGCAACCCCGAAAAACAATTTCAATGCGCCAGCTTGCCAATTTGCATACCAAAGAGCTGGTACTGCGACGGGACACCAGACTGCCTGGACAAGTCAGACGAGCCGAGATCCTGCGGCCAGGTAGACTGTCAGCCTGGATTTTTCAAGTGCAGAAATGAGAGGTGCGTTTTTAAAGCTTATATATGCGACGGTAAGGACGATTGCGGTGACGGTTCGGACGAGGACTCGAAGCTACACGCCTGTGGCCCGCCGCCATTCAAGTGCGACTCGAACGAATGGATGTGTCCAAATGTGACCAACAAGTGCGTCAATTTGACCAGCGTGTGCGATGGCAAGCTGGACTGTCCTAATGGCGCGGATGAGGGAGAAGGCTGTGACTTAGCTGAGTGCAAGCACCAAGAAGGGCTCTGTAGCAATCGGTGCGTACAGACACCAATGGGCGCTCAATGCACGTGTCCCGTCGGGGAGGAACTCACGAGCGATGGATACACCTGTCAGGATTTGAACGAGTGCGATCCCGCTGGTCGTTGCTCACAGATATGTGTCAATCTCAAGGGTAGTTACTACTGCAACTGTGTAGAAGGGTACGTTCTGGAGAAGGACAAGCATACCTGCAAGGCATACAACCACAGCGCTGCATTCCTGATCATCTCAAACCGACACACGATCCTAGTAGCCGATCTGCAGGATCAGGCCCTCGAAAGGGTACCCATTAACGTGGAGAACGTGGTAGCGACTGCTAGTAACATGCACACGGGTACAATATTCTGGTCGGACATGAAACTTAAGAAGATCTCCAGACTAGACAGGGAGAGCGAACCCCAGGATGTTATATCGACCGGGCTAGACCTCGTGGAAGGTCTTGCTTACGATTGGATCGGTCAGAATCTCTACTGGCTGGATTCGAAGTTAAATACTATCGAGGTCTCGAAGGAAACCGGTGAGCAAAGGATGATACTCGTTAAGGAGAATATCACTCAGCCTCGTGGTATGTGTCTGGACCCAAGCCCAGAGGCGCGATGGCTCTTCTGGACCGATTGGGGGGAGAATCCAAGGATCGAGAGAATAGGCATGGACGGTACGAAAAGGTCCATTATTATCAACACCAAGATCTACTGGCCGAACGGTCTAGCATTGGATATAGCGAACAAAAGGATATACTTTGCCGACAGTAAACTAGACTTTATCGATACATGCCTCTACGATGGTACTAAGAGGATACAGGTGCTGGCTAGCTCGCATTATCTCCTACATCCGCACTCGTTGACGCTCTTCGAGGACACGATGTACTGGACGGATAGGCAGCTGAACAGGGTTCTTTCAGCGCACAAGTTCTACGGTTCCAATCAGACGGTTGTATCCCATTTAATCTCCCAGCCGCTTTCCATCCACGTTCATCATCCTGTTCTTCAACCGATCACCCCTAATCCATGCGCCAATGCCACCTGTGAGCACCTGTGTCTTCTGTCACCCACTAATCCTCCAGGCTACAGCTGCAAGTGTCAAGTCGGGTTCAAGCTGACGAAGGACGGAAGTTGTACGGAGGAAGAGACACCGTATCTCATGGTAATGCGAGGCTCACAGATCGTAGACATATCACTAACACCCGGTGACACTAAAACTGGATACATCACTCCCGTGGTGGGGGTAGAAGGTGGAAGATTCATCGATTACGACAGGCGTGACCGCATCATTTATTGGCTGCAGGCCAAGGATGGTGACGAAGAGAACGGAACGATTTACACTACTCCGTACGCTGGTGGAAACAGAACCGAATTTCCCAATCCTTCCGGCATCACGGGAATTGTAGGTTCACCTTCAACCATGGCTTTCGATTGGCTCGGAAGGAATCTCTTTGTGGGTAACGCATACGCTTCAAATATCGAGGCGATAAAAATTGATGGGAAGATCAGGTACAGGACGATAGTTCTGGCAAACGACAGTAACAGGACGTCCGTGGCTAAGCCTAGGGCTATGTGCGTGGATCCGCTCGACGGACAGATCTTCTGGGTAGACGACGGTGGTTTCGGGGTACCTACGAAAATAGGCAGGGTCAATATGGACGGTAGTGATCCTACGGTGCTGCTTGAGAACGCTGTGAAGCTGATAGCTATAACGATTGACATACCCACGAAGACCGTCTATTTTAGTTCCCAGTATCCCGTGTTTGTGAAGTCCATAAGTACGGATGGGCAGAATATAAGGGAAATCCTCGTAGCCAAAAACAACATAGCTCTTCCCAAAGCCCTAGCCGTGCACGAGTCGAAACTCTACTTACTTGATACTCTGTACGACAAGATCGAGAGGGTGGACCTACCCAGTGGCAATAATCCTACCACGATTATCGACAATGACACCGAGCTGAAGACCTTGATAATCTACAAGAACAGAGCGACGGGCTCGCATCCGTGCTTCAATTCTAATGGTGGTTGCGAACAGATCTGCTTGCCAGCTTCGGGTGGTACCAAAGTATGTGCCTGCGGAATGGAATATAGGAAGGTCGGTAAAACGAGGTGCGCACCCTTCAAGACATTCGCTGTAGTAACCCAGCTCGACGTTGTAAGGGGTTATAGTCTGAAGGACGCGAAAGAAGCAATGGTACCAATATCTGGAATCGGGCATAATATACTGCACGTAGACGTACATTATCAAGGAAACTGGATCTACTGGGTGGAATTCAATCGCGGTGTCTGGAATGGAATTTTCCGTATAAGACCTAATGGCACGGAGCTGCAGCAGATCATCAAACAGGGTATAGGTTCGAACGGTATAAGAGGCCTGACCATCGATTGGATCGCAGGCAACCTGTACTTCGCCAACGTTTTCCCTCATGACAATTACGTCGAGGTCTGCAGACTCGATGGTAGCAACAGAAAAGTCTTGGTGAAGACCACTACCGATGCGCCAAGGGAACTCGCGGTAAATCCTATAAAAAGGTACCTATATTGGATCGATTATGGTCAGTATCCGAGAATAGGTAAAGCCTATCTCGATGGGAGCAATTGGTCGCCCATCGTAACATCCGGCATCAGTACTCCCCGTGATCTGACCATCGACCCTGCAACTCACGACGTATACTGGGTGGATTCGAAGCTAGATATGATACAGAAGATCTCTTACTCCAGTGGAACTCGAGAAGTGATACGTCGAAATCTACCGAATCCAATGGGCGTTGCGATATACGGCGATGAGGTCTACTGGGTGGACCGAAATCTAGGTACTGTTTTTAAAGCCAGTAAGCTTCGAGGAAACATAACTTTACCGACTCCAGTAAGGACAAATCTTCCGAAATTACGCGATATTGCGATATTCGACGAGAACAGTCAACCCTCCGACCCTACGAATCAGTGCGCCATGGACCACAACGGAGGATGCGCTCAGCTTTGCTTCGCCTTTCCCAAAGAGAGCGCCAGGACTTACACTTGCGACTGTGCGATTGGCAAACTTTCATCCGATGGACGTACATGCGAGAACGTCGACGAATATTTGGTGTTCGCAACCAGAACGGAGATTAGAGCCATCGACCTGGATCCGCACAACACGAGCATGCCTTTTGCCGCAGTCGGTAATCTGACCAACGTCGTGGGTGTAGATTTTGATTACGAAGACAGAAAACTGCTGTTCACGCAGATCAGACCTTGGGCTAAGATCGCCTGGATGCCAGCAAACAACCCCTCATCCTCAGAGATACACACCCTGATAGGCAAGGGTATCAATCCTGAAGGCATCTCCTACGATTGGACGCAGAAAAAAGTCTACTGGACCGACTCTTCGAACAACAGTATATATGCTATGGATATAAACGGTTCGAATTTAGTAATGATCGCAAGGGTGGACAGGCCCAGGGCAATTGTCGTGGATCCTTGTAATGGTTCTCTATATTTCACCGACTGGGGACGTTTTGGTACGTCTGGGAAAATCTTCAAAACCACCATGGCCGGCTCATTAAAGAGGGCGATCATTGACAAGGATCTTTCCCAACCCAGTGGCTTGGCCATTGATTACGAGGATCGTATGTTATACTGGACCGACGCCGTACGTGAAAAGATCGAGAGATCTGACTTAAATGGCATGAACCGTGAGGTGCTCGTAAGCGCTACCATTTACCCTTTCGCCATAACTGTCTTTAGGGAGCATATATACTGGACAGACCTTCAGCTGCGAGGTGTCTATCGTGCAGAGAAGCATACTGGGGCTAACAAGATTGAATTAGTGAAACGGCTTGAAGACTCACCGAGGGATCTGCACGTATACTCTCCGCATAGGCAGCAATGCAAAGTGAATCCATGCAATATCAATAATGGTGGCTGCGACCAGTCCTGTCACCCCGGAGTTAATGGCTCTGCCGAATGCCTCTGCGACGACAGTAGCAGGCTCGTCAACGAAGACAGAATGTGCGTTCCTAAGAACGTCACATGTGACAGCAGCAAGTTTGCCTGTAGAAATGGTCGTTGCATATCTCGAATGTGGGCCTGCGATGGAGACGATGACTGTGGGGATGGCTCCGACGAGGACACCAACTACTGCTGTAAGTAATACAAATACAATTACAACCGTTATGGCATTACATTATTTATGACAAACCTAAGACTATATATTGAAGAACAATACACTCAAACCTGTTTTTCTGCTGTGGATAAGGACCGCACAAAAGAAAACGCATACAAAAAATCGCACAAAACTTCACGAGTAGCTATAAAACATAGTATTCGCAATACAATTAAAAAATATTTTTTTTGTGCTGTGAATACAGATCACATAAAAAAAGTCTCATGTAGAAAATAACCCAAAATCTTACGAAATAATTTACGAAGAAATTATCTTAATGGTCCAGAAATGTGAACTCACTTTGAAGGATATCAATTAATACAACAGACTTGACGTTTGCGCAGATCAAAGACGAATAACAGCAACTCTCTGTGATTTACGATTACAGAGTTCAACACACATACAATGTAGTCTGCTGATGTGCTACTTATGTCATGTGATGAGATATATAATAAACATCGAACAAGCTAAATGGCCAATCAAACCTACTACTTATTTATTTGATTGAAATTTATACCGCATAAAAACAGGTTTGAGTATAATGTGAAATTGGTGCCATAGTTACAATGCACAGTTAACAAATTAGCAACCTGCAAGACACTCATTGTATTGTTCCAAATACAAACAGAAGGTTGTTTCTTAGGTCAATTTTTGACAAGTCCTAATATATGTAGAAATTATTGTAATTACCTGCCATTCTGAAACAGATTAATCCATCGTACATTAATTCTTTATGAAAAAAAAAGGATTCAACATTTATAACATTCGCATTTATAACAAGCTTGAGAAATGAATCTTTTACGAATACTGAAATTTTACTGCTTAACTGGAAGATATTTTAATGTTACACACAAACGTGTAAGTGTCCTAAAACTAGGACAATGGAAACATGTTTTATACTTTATGCCATACAGTAATTACATTTAATCTTTAGCATAAGAGCTACAGTAACACTACCCATCACCTTTGGTTTTTCCATGCAATATGTATACCCTAACTCTGGTGGTTTGGCAGCCACCTTAAACAGTAGGTTCTACACCAAATGATCTTAGCAGTCGGTGTGAGAAATGAATTAAAAAAAAAAACTTCATCGTAACCGTCAACTCTCTTTTCTCTTTTCTCAGCCTACCATTCCTGCAGCCCGAACGAGTTCAGGTGCAACAACGGCCGATGCATATTCAGAACCTGGAAGTGTGACCACGAGAACGACTGCCGGGATGGTAGCGACGAAGAGGGCTGCGTATACCCACCGTGCGCGGCTGGTGAATTCACCTGCGCCAATCATCGTTGCATACCCCAATCTCAGGTGTGCAACGGCATCAACGACTGCAAGGACAACGTGACGTCCGACGAGACCCATGAACGATGTCCCCGGAACACCACCTGTCCACCGAATTACCTCAAGTGCGAGAAAACAAACATCTGCGTGGAACCTTACTGGCTCTGCGACGGAGACAACGATTGTGGCGACAACAGCGACGAGAATCCGATTCACTGTGCGCTACGTACTTGCCCGCAAAACAGCTTCCGATGTCCCAATCACAGGTGCATACCGGCTACCTGGTACTGCGATGGTGACGACGATTGCCTGGACGGAAGTGATGAGCCGCCAGGCTATTGTCAGTCCGAGGGTAGAACGTGTTTCGGCGATCTGTTTACCTGCGATAATGGAAATTGCATACCAAGGACCTATATATGTGACGGCGATAACGACTGTCTGGATAATTCGGACGAGGACGAGCGGCATCAGTGCAGTAAGTTTCGATCGAATGCTTCAATATCTCGGGGATGATGTTATTCTTGATAGTGCTTGTCAGGCTGTTTATTAGGTAATGAGGAATTTAATACTGGAACTAACGGCTATATTTAGATATACTATAAATGTCCGTGAAAAGGTAGGAGAGAAAAGAAAATGTGTAAATGGTTCACTACGGTACAGAAAGAAGCAAAGGAAAAATAACTTTATGTTTAACACTGTTTGTTTGTAACACTTTATTCTAATAAATTCGCTAGTTTTTTATACCTGTGTATGTACAAGTAACAAAGAAATTAAATCGTTGAAGCACAGAGGGGTAAGTGGTTTTCCGAGGTTTGATATTTAATTGCTAAACATTGCGTTATGAGGAACCTTTCTTCATACATTTTTTATAAGTTTTAAAATATATTATACATTCCATGCATATATAACATACATTTACTTTTTATTATCTCAGAAAATATATTATATGCAAATATGAATAATCAAAATATTCATAACTGGAAATTTCTATAAACATAAAGTTAGAAATACCTATCTTACTTAGAAACACAAACCTCAGGTAGGTCAAAAATTCTGCTGAAGACATTATGGGGATTGTATATGTACAATTTTTTAATCTGAAATTACTAAAATCAAATCAGTCTTACTCCATTATCTTATTAGATAGATAATTCGATGAATGGTTAGTAATCCACCATTTAATATCCTCATTACCTTCAACACCCTACGAATTAATGTTCTCATTAGAAAGAAGTACGTTAAGAACGCCCACTGACTTTCAGACGACAGGAAATGCGACGAAGAGACCGAATTTACATGCACCGCTAACAAGATGTGGAAGAGAGCACAATGCATTCCAAAGAAATGGCTCTGTGACGGAGATCCAGATTGTGTCGATGGCGCAGACGAAAACGTCACATTGCACAATTGCCCAACCCCAGTACCGTGCAGCGAAAATCAATTCACTTGCAACAATGGCCGGTGCTTGAATCAAAACTGGGTCTGCGACCATGACAATGATTGCGGAGATGGAAGCGACGAAGGCAAATTCTGTAACTCGAGGTACAAACCCTGCACAGCTCAAGAATTCACATGCCTGAATTTCAAGTGCATCAGGAAGCAGTTCCATTGCGATGGGCAGGACGACTGCGGCGACAATTCGGACGAAGTTGGATGCCGTAAGACTTTATTTTTATTAGTAGGCATTTGTGTTTTAATCTTTTGACTGCTAACTGCTTTAAGTTAAAGCGCTTCGCGTGAGCGACGTGTGATCGGCAGTAGCGATCATTGGAGACTGACTACTATTTCGTGCTAAGCCGTACTTGCCCAACATGTTCTCTAGGCCATTTGTTGTTTCGATTAAAAATTGATATATTATCACACAATATATCATTACATCATCGATCCATAAATAATTAGCTTGTTTAGCTTGCACTGCGATTAGTTCGACTGTAAAAGTCAACCAGTTCGAAAATTTCCGATTATTAAAAAAAACCTGTTATATTCGAATTTGTTAAGTAAAAAATGAGGAAAATAGAATAACGTCTAGAAAACAACGTAAAATTAAAAAGCAAGAGGGCAAAGCGGTTACAGTTAAGAAACATTCTTGCCATAAACGAAATATAGAAAAGAATGGTACTAAAGTAGCAAGCCAAAGAACTAAAAAAGCAGTGAGATTTTGCAGCAATTACCCAAATAAGCCATTTTTAAGGCATCTCCTGCTTTAAAAAAAGTCAACCATTACACGTTATTAATAATTATTGCATATGTAACAATTAAATTAATGTGCTTTGTTCTACACTGCATTTTGCATAATGCGTTATTCTTTTAGTAGAAATTTATTTTACAAAATTGAATTTGTCATAAAACATGTTTTTAGCGTATTAAATTAATATATTTGTGAGTACCATTAACGGTACACGCGGCCTGCAGATCAAGTTTGGCGTGTACCATAAACGGTACACATGGCACAAAAACTTGTTAAGATACAGAGAATCATTGAAAAAATAAATAACATTTTCTTTTTTCTCGTTGATAAACAACGAGATATGTAGTTTCTGCAAGAGTTAGACATATACGATAGAAATAATTGCTGAACATAAACATGAAAAACCAGTAAACAACCAATAGTCTATACCGATGAGTTGCGCCAGACGCACATGCGCGCCATAGCAGTCAAAGAGTTAATACTAATCTGTATTTACACGATATTTTTATATTCATGGAAATTTCTTCGTAAATTCAAAGAACTAACTTATTACACGTTTCAATCAATTCAGTTCACTTTTAAACAAACCAAAATCGTGCCTACCAAATAATGAGATACATTTAATTTTCGATACATTCGCCATTATTCTCAATGATCTTATTTCATGTTTTGAGTTCCGAACGTCGCGAACCTTTTTCAGTACGCAGCAAATCTGTTTATACTAACATCACGATTTAAATGTTTAGATGCAGACAACTACATTTAATTTGAAAGAATTCGAAATTCTCGCCCTTTTGTTCAACGAAAGATGAAGGATAAATTATTCAGTACCTTATACTCTTCATACCAAACAATTTATCCTTCAACTATAATTAATATCCGTAATAAATCGATTCTTGAATATGGCTAGAATCACATCACCACTTTTTCGCTTTACCACAATCTGCCATGCATCATTTCACGGCATATGAAACATTGAACCCTGTCCGTTATCAAGACATTGATCAAGAAACGACATATTTCTCCTGACTATCATCTTGCTCGTTATGATATAGGTACCTTAGCCAAATAGTCTTAGCGACTAGTTGTTGAAATTGATTCAACAACTACTCGCTAAGACCATTTAACTAAAATACATAAATAAAGAAACTCCATCTTACGAGATCTTTCTCTCCACTTTCCATATACAGCGTCAAAAACGAAAAACACCACGTGCCCGAATTCTAACGAGTTCATGTGCGCCAATGGCAATTGCATCGACCAGCAGCTGGTCTGCAACAAGCAGATAGACTGCGCCGACGAGAGCGACGAGCCGCCGCACTGCAACGTAGACGAGTGCGCCCGAGTGGAGATGAACCAGTGCGGCCAGAGGTGTGTGGACACACCCACGAGCTATTACTGCGAGTGCAACCCTGGGTACAAGCTTCTTGAGGATGGCAAGGCCTGCGACGACATCGACGAGTGCATCGAGACACCGCAAGTGTGCAGCCAACAATGCGAGAACACGCCAGGTGGTTATTATTGCAAGTGCAACGAATTCTGGTACGACCGCGCGGCGGACGAGCACACATGCAAGAGGAGGGACCGCATTCAGCCCTGGATTATTTTCACGAATAAATATTACGTCAGAAACATGTCGATAGATGCCTCGAATTACAGCCTTATGCATCAGGATCTCATCAACGTCGTTGCCCTGGATGCCGATTACGCGCAAGAGATGCTTTATTTCTGCGACGTCACGGCCAAGACTATATATAGGTACGTGTAATTCTTTATGTAGTAAAATGGTGCGGACAAAAATATGGTTTATTCAAAAGCTTGAAGTATATACGCAGACAATCAAAACTATTGTTGACAGATGACAGTTGATGTTTAGTATAGAACTTGTCGTCGTACTTCTTTGGAACTTTTTACGTCGTACTTCTTAACTCTCCACCAAATTCTATAACAATCACTACTTCCAAACTCAATACATTTACTCAAACTGGACTGTTAGGCTGCTCACACCCGACTGTCCTCGCAGTGCCCTAGACAGTGCCCCAGTCACGGATTTTCCAAACACACACATACACACACACACACAAGTTCGAGGCATAGGATACTCGAAATTCGTATACGCCTTGTATACAATATCTTACGGCGGACAACACGCCCATCCCCCTCTAAGGCTGCATTATTACGATAGATTATATCTGTTCCAAGCAAACACACTCTGAACACCATTCAAAATTCTCGCGCACCATATGTATCATATATGTAGCATTTGAGACAGTAGTTTTCAACTTTTTTTTTATACCTGCGATGCGGTGAAAATAAAAGGTGTATATCATGGATCAGCAAAACAGAAAGTAAATGAATATTTATATACTATTTTATATATTAGTTTTTAAATTTTATATTACAAACTGAAAATTTGATACTTATTTAAAACAATCAGAAACAGTAAGCAAAATATTCACCTACATCACGACCGGCGAACACTTGCTCGAGGCGTCCTTACATGCGGCCCACGATCATATAGGACGAATTGTGTTTTTTATTTCGCTTTTTTTTAAGGGAGTATTTTAAATCGCATTCGAGTAATTAAAAAAAATAACGTTCCCTATAATTCATAAAGAACACGAACTATATAGATTCTCCTACCGTATATTTATCACGTATAACAATGTCCTCCAAGAAAAAAAAGGCCATTATTCTTATACATGTGCGGCCTTTAAAAATCTTTTAGTCGTCAATGCGACGCACATCGTAATTTGGGTTGGCTAAACCCGGACGTACGCCATGTGCTATGAACTAGAAAGTCCTGATCCATTTACCTCAGTGTGCGATTTCTTTCTACACCATTTTTCATAATATGGTTTAAATTACCACCTTAAGCTTTACAATTTTTCCAACATTAATTTTCATTAATTCATAATTTAATAGGTATTTTAATTATTTGAGCCACAACAGTGACGAAAATTATTTTTGTTCCACACAAAAATGTCGATGTGGTCGACTAAATTTCTAACTTTACGAGACCAGATAGAGAATTAAAATACAAAAGTGTCTGAATAGATGCTCTCTTAGACCAAACATTGTTGATTATTCTTATGAAGTAAGAACTTGAAAAAAAATTACCGTTTCATGGATTGTTGAAGATGTTTTACTTAGTTCACAGGACGTTCATAAGCATAAAATAGCTACAGTATTTCAATATTTAACCACGCAAGACACAGATGACTTATTTCGTATATTTTATGTTTGTATAAGTAAATATATACGTACGTTATACTGTATAAAACTACTACAAGTAAGCATCGGTAATATTTCAAATTAAGCACCGATAGCCAATGTTTTAAATTTGTCGAGAAAGTGAGCAACATTTCTAATATTTATATCTTTATTTTTTAACAATTTTGTTATCATTTTACAGGGCGCCGGTAGCGGGTGGTGAGAGGGAAGCTATAATTCGCCACGATAGTCTCGGACTAGAAGGTATAGCGATCGACTGGGTTGGCCGAAAACTTTACTGGCTCGATAGGCACGATAAACACTTGAACGTTGCCGAATTGGATGGAACCAACAGGAAAACTCTGCACACTGAAATCGCTGATCCACGTGCGATTGTAGTTCATCCGGGCACTGGCTATCTCTACTTCACTTCATGGCACTTACAGGTATCATCGTATATAATCATTATATATTTTTAACGATAATAAACTTTTAAATGACACCGATGACACTAATTCATAATTATGGCAATATCCGTGTGCACTTCAATATTGTGTTAAATATTACGTCAAATGATGTGTGTCAAGAGCGATCGATTTATATAAAACGATTTAAGTAATGTGCTGTACCGCACCTAACGTAGTTTTACTTCAAAAAGGAAACATGCCAATTAGCCATTGGCAAATGATTTTAATCAGAGAATCAGGGAGTGGAGAATACTGCTCCTTAACCCTGACTTCTCAGGTACGAAATGTACCTTTAGGTGGCGTCCTACGGAAAATTCTACATGTTTTTCACTGACCTGAATCTATAGCTATAAAATGTTTTATGTCTAAGGGTATATACCATTCTATAGAACCTAAATTAACCGATAATACCTTGCAGTGTTAAGGCTACTTGATTGTTCCGCGCAAACCAACCATCAAGGGTCTTGCAAGACCGATGTCTGATATTTGTTACTATTGCACACGAGTTTAAAAACTGCATCAAAATGACGAAATGCCGTTATCCTCTTAACATACAATGGCGAGTTGGGGTCGTCATTAATTTCATGTGCCATTGTAAGCTTAAACGAGTCTCACTATTCAAGAACTGTTTTCGGCAGACGCCGTGCAGTATATTAATAGATTACTCAGATGCCTCACTTGTACGTCGAGATTCTAGTTTGTTTACAATATTTAAGGTGGCCCACTCTCCCACCTTCTCAACAGTACTAATAAGAAAGTTACATCCACAAATCAGTACATCAAAAAAAAACACATTGAAAGTAGTATTCAGTATAGCTATGATCACAAATACTACACAAGATAATATTTGAGTTTAGTAAAAATTACAAATAGTTGTTTTCTAGTGACATTATATATCAATTCGATTAAATGCTATATAACAATAAAAATTCAAAAATAAAACATTCTCTTTCTTAGTTTACACGTAACTTTGATTGAGCCAAATTAAATCGTACTTTACGAATGCATCTAATTCTGTTTTATTATGATGTCACGGGGTTAATAAAATTTGTAACGGTCATCAAGAAAAAATGAGTTATGCACTTTCTTATAAAGCGAAATAGTCCGCGAAATGATTATCCTTTGCAGGTGTTTTATGTTTCAACTACGCGATTGGACAACGGCAACGAATTAAACTTAACAATATTGCCATGAAATTAAAATTGCTGTACTGCCAATGACATAATCACTGTCTAGCGATATTTATCATTTTCTTACAAAAAGATATCCTGTTTTATCGAGCTACGTAATTTCAGTATTACGTACCACCAAAGATTGAAATATTACTTTTAAAAATCATAAAACAGTTCAAACTAAGGATAAGCTAGGAACGATATTTTCAAGTAGTTTCGCGCTGTTTTTTTCCTGCCTGTAAACAAATATTTTAAATCTATCTCGTATGTAGACCAAACATATAAGAATTACAATTCTAAAATGTAATCTTTCTATATTAGGAGGCATATATTGTACTAAAATTATATAGTGAAGTATAAATCTTGACATTCTGATTTATGTACGCCTTTTTCTGCTGCAATGTTACTTGACTTGCAAGAATGTTTTTAGTGTTGCACATAGCGACTTCTACTATAGTAAGTGTTCCTAGCAAAGAGGTTCCAAGCTTGCATAAGTATGGGTGCTTTTTCAAACTTCTTAATGTTTTACTAATAAAGTGTAAAAAATACATCTAGATCAAACCGACGGATCGAACATCATAACGTACATCTATTTCAGGCGTACATCGGAAAGATGGGCATGGATGGCAGTAATTTCACGCGGATACTTACTTGGGAAGACGGCATAGCATGGCCAAATGCTCTGACCATCGACTACTTCACCGACAGAATATTCTGGGCCGATGCCCATTTGGATTATATAGCATTTGCCGATCTGGAGGGTCATAATCGGCGCAAGGTTCTTACGGGCAATGCGGTGCCGCACGTTTTCGCCATCACGGTCTTTGACGACTTTATATATTGGACCGATTGGAACTTAAAGGCCATCAGCAAAGCAGAGAAGTTCTCTGGCGCGCAACTGCAAGTCCTTCGTAACACGACGCATAGGCCTTACGACATTCACATTTACCACCCACTACGTCAACCGCCCTACAATAATCCCTGCGCGAGCAACAACGGCGGCTGCTCGCATCTCTGCCTAATTTCTCCACCAACCAGTTCATATCTCCTGGAAGGCTACGGTCAACCGGGTGTGACGACCTTCAAGTGCAAATGCCCGAATCAGTTTATTCTCGACAAGGATGAAAAGACTTGCAGGGCTAATTGTACCAACGGACAACATCACTGCGGTGCGCCCGACGAGAAGTGTATCCCTTGGTATTGGAAGTAAGTAAATGCACGCTTCTTTACAGAATTAACCCTCCGTATGTGATGCACTTACGAATGCGTGTCACTGGTAATTCATTATAAGAGGGGTAACGCGCACAGTGACGGTTCTGTTTGTGTTGGCTGAAAAACAAGAACGACCTTATTACTGTTGCCCGTGCTTGCCTTTTCGCTTCGCCGTGATTTTCGATTTTTTTTTTGTATAAATTTTGATGACATGACATTAAATGTAGAGTCTAAGAGGTAAATTCTTTTTAACTATTGATTTAAACTAACTGCACCAAATTCATGTAGCGCTTAGAATCTCGTTGGTTCAATTACGGTGTATGTGCATGTGTGCGTGCGTGTGCATATGTACACTCGAGACATTATTGATTCATAGTGGGATCAATATCACGCGTAACACTATCCTCTATTGATAAATATTACAAACATCTTTCTGTTTTATAATTTACGATAGTGTTCTTTTGTACGCTTATAACAAAAGATTAAACTAAACTGAAACTGTAAAATTAATAGTATACAGTACATCGATTAGAATCTTAAGCTCGAGCGACTACTACATTATTAGTATAATAGCCATAAAGAGCTCAAGTCATTATAAAACTGTAGTAGTTCAATATCGATTTGAGTTACACATGACTCTGGCACATATTTATTAACGTTTACCACTTTGGGATAAGCATAATTTCGATTCTATATTGAGATACAATAATTTGAGGTAAAGTTGTAAATAACAGTGATAAATTTCGGTGGACCAAATTGCATAAAGCGAACCACTTTCGGTTATACATGGCTCCAATTTTTTATTCAAATACAATAACTTGACTTTGGATACAAGAATCCAATTTTTGTGGATCAAACTGCATAATGTGTACCACTTTTAGATACGAGTAGCCTTCATAGTTGATCGAAATACAGTAACTTAAAATAACATTTGGAATACAAACAATAAGTTTTCGTAAATAAAACTAAATATTCAACACTTTTGGTTACACGATTCTTCAATCTGTTATTAAGGTATTATCGTACTTTTTATGCAAGCAATGAGTTTTCATGAATAATATCTATCCGTTTTGGATACATCTGGTTTTAACATTAAACCTACCAGCCACTATCTAGATATATTTATGTATATCGCGTATATTTTTAAAGAAAAAGGTTATTAAAAAGATATATCTATAGATCGATAGAATGATTCACACTGTGCTGTAGAGTCATGAGAAATCTCAAAAAATGCCAGACTGCGAAGTACAGAAATTTTTCTAGGAAACGATTGAGCAGTCATTTTGACTTGTAGGTTTAGCGTTAATCTTTCCGAGATAGAACTTTGGATAAAAGAAATCAATTTTTACGAATCATACCGTATAATACCAACTATGTTTTACTATACGTATCCTGGATGCTTTACTAAAATATAACTTTTGACACAACGGCTCATCCGAAAGCGCGTTCATTCTATCACGTCATAAACCTAAACACAACGCGTAAAAAAGATTCTCTTTGCCACAGGTGCGACGGTGAAAAAGACTGCAAGGATGGGTCTGACGAGCCGCCATCCTGTCCACACAGGGTCTGTCGACCAAGTATGTTCCAGTGCGGAAATGGTGTTTGCGTGCCCACCGTTCTGGTTTGCGACGGTGCCGACGATTGTGGCGACAAGAGCGATGAGATGTACTGCGCGATGGACTGCGGAGAACTTGAATTTAAGTGCAGGTCTAACGGACGTTGCATACATGGCTCGTGGAAGTGCGACGGTGATCCGGATTGCAAGGACGGCAGTGACGAAGATCCCACCATGTGCAGTGCGTATTTTAAAAATTATTAACATTAGACCCCTTTCCGGATACTTTTAAAATCCTGTATATGCAGGGATCGGGGTTTAGAAGGTATTGAATATTTCCGATTATCAGCAATGCTATACTTTATTCGACATGATCCAACTCTTAAGACGCGCTCTTCACTACCATCTCCTTCGTTCTTTCTCACATATTTCAGCTACATGCAATGCGCGCACGTTCGTTCCCACTTACGTATACACTTCACTATTCACACTAGACGTCTGCCGATAAGAGTTTGGGCACTAAGAGACGGATGTGTTACGACGAATTGAGATGCAACGCCCTTGGGAACTTTATATATGAGCCGTTTATTTTGAAAGTGGGCTAAGTCCATTTGTATTTAAATAAAAATATTTAAGAGTATGTGTTTTAATGAAATTAAAAATATATGTATAGGATATCAATATGTTACACTGCTCAAGTGTATCTAAGAGAGTTAAATTTACAATTCCTATTGAAATAATAGCAATTATTAATTACAACAACGGGAGTTAAGTCACTTTCAAAATGAATAACTAGATTTATTATAAAATTTCAAGGAACCTATGCTGATTAATATTTATTAATTAAAATGTCACTACCTTCGAACGTTTGAAAATCCGCACTTTTGGACATTATCATTAATGTATTAGACTTAGGACACTTTCAAAATAAACGACTCATATATATAATTAGAACATGAATTTTACGTACTTTTTTTTATAAATACAAAGAACTTTAAAAACGAGTGTAAATTCTGCAAACAATACACATTTCTTTTCAATAATATTATTCTTACCGCTATGGAAATCCGTGGTCTAAAAATAGAATTTCGAACGTGTTGAAATCGTATTATATATATATGAAAGGTGATCTTTTCTTCAAATACCTCGAGTTGACATTTCAGTTTGCAGATAGAAAAAGAGTTAACACAAGAACTTCTGACCATTACCCCAATACATCTACATGTAGCATATAAATTCATCAAAAAAGAAGAGAGTAAGAATCACTCGTATACTGTAACAACGTGGAGAAATATTTTCAAGAGTGCACCATCATAAATTTAGAAAATAATTTCTCAAACTGGCCTGCTAGACAACTCACACCCGACTGTTCTCGCAGTACCCCAGTCACACATTTTTCACACAAAGACCATTTCATACATACGGGAATATAGAACACTCGAAATTCCTATGCGCCTTGTTTACATTATCTTATGGCGAACAACGCGGCAGGTCGCCTGTAACACTGCATTATTACGATAGATTATATCTGTCCTGAGCAAACACACACCATTCAAACTTCTCGCACACCACATAATTATAACAAAGAAGGAACTTATCATTTTGACCCCTTCCGTGGTTATAATGTCATATGCTCTAGAATTCAGATGACAGACATTCACGCAGTTGTCCTTTATCCACCCGCTTTTCATTCCAGACAACAGGGAGTGCGACCCCAGTACAGAATTCCATTGCAAGAACGGTAAATGCATCCCTAAGCTCTGGATGTGCGACTTTGACAACGACTGTGGGGACGACAGCGATGAGCCGGCGTACATATGCCGACGTAGAAACTGCACGACCGGCTGGCAACGATGTCCTGGACATGCCAACTATCGTTGCATACCGAAATGGCTCTTCTGCGACGGCAAGGATGACTGTCGCGACGGTTCCGACGAACGACCAGAAAATTGCCCGAAATGCGACCCCAATATGGACTTCCAATGTACCAACAATCGGTGTGTACCGAAGCAGTGGCTATGCGATTTTGCGGACGACTGCGGAGACGGCAGCGATGAATCAGAGGCAGTCTGCAAGGATAAGTACAGGCAGTGCTCCGAGTCGGAATTCAGGTGCAAAAACGGCAAGTGCATAGCGTCCAGATGGAGATGCGACCTCGAAGACGACTGCACGGACAACAGCGATGAGGTCGGATGCCAAGTGTTCGTTTGCAAGGTGAGGAAATTTATAGTTTATGCGACAATCGTACATTTTCATACACAATTATTTTAAACCGTGCACCTTGTGCACTTTCTTTTTATTCACGGTACGCAGCCACCGTGTCAAAACGGATTTAATTATGTAAGATGCTACTGATAAATAATCTGGTATGGGAAGCTACAAGGAATAATTTAAGATACAGGACTTTTGGACGAAAATGTTTATCTGAGGCTCCACACGATCTTGAATTTTCAAAATTACGAATACATACTGTAATAAGTTCAGTATCTTATCGAAAAGAATCACGAATTTATGCCAG
Source organism: Ampulex compressa (assembly GCA_038496175.1). Classification (NCBI taxonomy): domain Eukaryota; kingdom Metazoa; phylum Arthropoda; class Insecta; order Hymenoptera; family Ampulicidae; genus Ampulex; species Ampulex compressa. Next base: position 62,201 of record JBCFXI010001135.1, read on the forward strand.
CAAGTTCTTCTAGCGCACGTGCTTCCGCTGATTCTTATCGGGAAGTCATTCGCGGAACTCGAAATCACTGTTGCATTTGTTTCTTTTATACGTTGACATCAACGCGTACCACCGGTGGCTCACAGTCGCATGTTACATCAAACAGCGAGTATCACCGGTGCCTCACACTTTTATATTACATTGGACAGCGTGTATTATCTAATATACAGTTCGTTAAATTGATCTTAGTAAATAGAAAAAATTGCCACGTTGTTTGAAATCACTTTAAGTATTTATCGATAAAATCAAGAATTTAAAGTGTATTTGTTGAAATAATATAGAATTGGTTTAATTTTAACTGAATACCTATAAATATAAAAAATTCTCGTCAGATGTGGATGAGAGGAATGGTGTTAATTTTTTCTCTGGCTTGTAATTATAGATTTAATTGACAAATTGTCTGCTTCCATATCCATGTTATCTTTGAATTATTTTTGAAGAGATAAAAATTAAAAATGTAAAAATACTAACGACTATTATTTATACTTTTACTTACTATTAAATATATTACTAGATTTGTTTTATTACTTGCTATACGAATAACAACTTAAAATCAATTCGCGAACTATGCCAGAACTGCTCAAAACTGTCTGCTGGGCCAAAATTAGAAATTCAAGCACTCGGCCAATTCTAATGGAAACCAACATTTCTATAGGATTTTATTAAAACCCTCTAAAGAAAAAAACCGTTGTTCTTCGCTGGTATCGCAAAATATAGCAACTTACTTAGTCAATTTTCTGGCCATTTCCTTACAAAATTGTGCCAAAATACAAATGTTAAAAAATTTTCTTCATAGTATAGTTTATAATATCTTCTCGCTGTAGAGACTTTTCCAGGTTCTTTTTCAGAGTTTGAGTCATGGTTTTTTTAGAAGTATTTACAGTAATGCTACGTGGAATGTCTTAGTCCCGCAATTTGTAAGTTGTATGGCTGATTTTTTCCGCAATTCAGTGATGCAGATATTTTTCTTGGTGATTTTTTTATATGAAATGTAAGTATTCAGTAAAAGCTCAATCATTAGCTCAAAGGCTGCATCGAGTAAGTTGCAATCTGAGAAGTGTGTTTGACATTGTTTTACCACAATATCGCACTTCTCAGTAGCACCCATGGTCTGACGGAGGTTTCCTTATAAATGCGCGTGGCAGTTAATACGTTAATGATGCCACCACAAGACGAGAAACGCAAATTACGTTTCATGCAACCAAACTTTTAGTCTTGGTCCCTAACACCAGTTTAACACGTTAAGCACGGGTGCAAAGCAAATTTCTTTTTCGGTAAGGACGGTAAATTATTTAGGTAGTATTATATAATTTATGAGCCAAGGCATTCATTGATGTCACGCCAGTCAAAGTAGACCAGCCAGTGAGGTATTAATACTATATCACGCCGTGATTAACGTGTTAAAAAAATATATTTACTTTGACACACTCCTGGACTTATTTCTCGAGACATTTAATAGATAGCAGCAGACATTTAATAGCTTTTTTTAGAGACATTAAAATTTTTTAATTGGCTCTTCTCGTGTCAGCGTTATCTAAATTGTCATTACGTCATATACCAAATAACATAATTTTCTCAAACTTTCACATACCTCTCTCATAACTGGCTAGCTATCTACAACAGCAATTAAAGTTATATTTGTTGCAAGTATAGACCTATTATTCTTTTGAATTTGATTAAAATCAAAAAAGTTCACAGCTGAAGCCTCGGTCAGCTTAAGCAATGGGTCGGCAACCTTTATAGACCTATATAAACGTTTCCAACTATTAATTCTGATAATCGGACCACAAGCGTTTTATTACAGAAAGTAAGAAAGGAAGATATAAATTAATAATTTTTATTATATTAGCTTTAAAGGGTAACATAGTGATATCACAAAGTATAACTTTCTTTTTCCATTATTCTAATTTATTTTTATTATTATTACATTTACAATGTTAGTGACTTTATCCATTTCCCAACAATTTTTTTACATCGATTTCTAAAATTATTTGTAATTTAATCAAATTAACAACGCATATCAAAATTAACGCAAAAATGATTAACACACATACACAAATAAGCATAACTTTTATATAAGTTTGCAATATGAATCGATGGGGAGTGGTTAAAATGCTTTATGCCACAAAGGATTAACTCTCGCATAAGTTCCCTTATTTGCATATGCACTTTGCATTCACAAACTGGTGGATTTATTAATACTTGGGGGTTTGTGTTTACAACAAATGAGAGAACACTAGAAAGAGAGAGGTTCTTGCAAACACTATATATTTGAGTAACACTAAAAATGTACATCTTACAATTGACTATCATAAGCCGCGAACAGGGAAGAACAAGCTTCTACAAGCTTCTAGAAGGTAACAAACAACAACCGCGAAAAACACTCAATCATCCTCAGGGCCGTGATACCCTGAAGCGCCTATATTCGTATCCGACGATGAAGATTCTCCAACACAGACATTTTTTCATGTACACCAAGAAAAATGTTTTTACCGAAACATAATTTATACTTTAGCATTTAACACAATTTGTGTTAATCGGTTAATATCTGAATAAATAATTCTTCATACGGTATATGTTTTTACAACGAACTTACCAGAAACATGTCTTGACCGAAAATCGAGGTATTGATATGTTAAAATCAACATTCCACCAATGCTTTTTTTTATATTTGATGAAAAGTAAAGGTTTACAGAATACAATCATAGATGCTATGCACAATTTAACAATATTGACCTGCGGTGTACTCAGTAGACAAACCTATACCCACAAAGTGTGTTATTTATATCCCTTAGGAATCTGGGCTGAAATTACTTCAGATTTACCGAGTTGTAGTGACGTAATAGAGGTAGATTTCAATGCATATTTTAAAGATTTAAGATTTTAGAGCCGTGATCGTTAACTTCTTGGCGTGATAAAATCAGTTGGCTTTTAAATATCACATCGTTGAGTATATAATAGAAGTACTATTTAAAATAAGCAAATTCGAATAAAAATATTGAATACAAATAGTTCTGCAAATAAAGCGACTAAGGATAATAAAAAAGAGTTTAAATCTTAGTGCATATACTAAATCGCAAGTGCTGCAGAGCAGCAAGCATTAAACGAAACGCCTTTTTCGTTTTTGGCATAACATTTATCTTGCACTTCATTACTTTTGTTTAATTTTACATGTACAACGGTACAATAACAGTCATATAGTATAGCAAATGATTGTTAATATTTTTGTTAAAATTATGCGTAAATTGTGATTGCACAAATAATAGCAATATACATATGGTTTGATTAAATAATACGCGTATATGTTCCTATACATATTTACAAATCATATCGATAACATATTCAATTGTAAGTTTATTACTACGTTATCAGGCATAATTATTTTTTTCGAGTAATTTAAACTCAGCTTTTACAACTAAAGTTTCATAACACCATTTGGCATATTATTAATATAAATATAATATATACCAATCAAAAAATACCAATTCTGCCGACATAGTTCCATTTATTACTTAATCATTTCTACTGATCAAAATATTATTACATAGTCCATTTCCTTTACAAAATAGTGACAATTTATGAATAAAAATACTCATCAAATAAAAATGCATCTTCTATAAATAGAGATTGGAGGCATGCACATATTTGAATTCGCAGCGAATGGTGAATAATTGTTTGAATCACATATATATTATACAAATTAAGAGCAAAAAGATTTGTTCACCGTCTTTCACCCACCGGATATCGTTCCAATTTTTTACGGTGGTTTACAACTTACGAAATTGTCTTTTACTTGCAGAACGATACATTCCAATGTACGAGTGGCCACTGTATAGCTTCATACCTTCGTTGCGACGGCACGCGCGATTGTCGGGATATGAGCGACGAACTCGATTGCCCACCAAGGTATCCCGATGGAAAATACTGTCCTCAGTCAAAGTTCCAGTGTGACAATAATCTCTGCGTCTTCGTCAGCGACATATGTGACGGCAATGACGACTGCGGCGATGGGTCCGACGAAAATCCATCTATGTGCGGTATGTATTTATCCCATATTTTTACTTTTTGTTTGGTCTTCTGCATCGTCTATGATCATTCGACTTACGACTTACATTTCAAAGTAGAATCCTAACGACCAGAACTACAATATACACAACAGGTAGAAAATTATCTAAACGTGATTTGATTTTTATCATGATCGACTTTCCCCGTTAACTCTTATATTAAACCTTAATGAAAGAGCGCAATTTTCTAGGACAATGACCAGTAGATCGACGGAGTTTTAACAAATTAATTGCTTTGTTACTAGAGCGATAAAAAGTGCATAATTAATTTTCAGTAACGATAGGTAATATATGAACAGATATGTCCATACAAAGAAATACTGAAGTGAAAATTACAGAAACATAATGGGAATTGAAATAAACGAATAGATATATGTATGTGGGGATACCCCGTCATGCCACCTGTAAAGCGGTATTTGTTCGCTAAGGGTTAATCGGAAACACAAACTTTATATGCGAGTTTAAAAATTAAATTGTCTAAATTAAAAACATTTGTTCTTTTAATTATTATATAAAAGAATAAATCATGAACTTCGAGAATTTATTTAGTTCACGTGCAGGATCATTGCGAAACTCCGATAGCCAAGAATACAATAGTAAATATTATTCGGCATAAAACCGGAAAGAGTTGAAAATTAATATTATCGTTTCACGTTTTTTTCAGCAAACTTCAAATGCGATACGACAAAGCGATACCAATGCGCTAATCATAGGTGCATACCCCAGTATCAGCTTTGCGACGGTGTCGATAATTGTGGCGATGGGTCGGACGAGAATAATATGACGGTGTGTCCAGGCCGCCTTCGACCTTGCGACCGCATCACGGAATATACCTGCGCTAACAAGAAGTGCATCGATCGTGGGGATCTTTGCAATTTCGCCGATGATTGTGGCGATTCGTCGGACGAATTAGGCTGCCGTGAGTGCACTTTAGTTTTCTACTCATTTCTATGCTATTCTTATTCCTGCTACTATTTATCTATATAGGTGTTCTTATATTTCTAGGAACGTGCCTAGTGATCATAAAAATGAAAATATAAATTTTATTAGTGATCATGCATCGGGCAGGTAATAATATAAATATAACGTTAACACGCCACTGGTCTGTGGAAAAGAATAATTGATTTGAATGATGATAGATGTTATTAATTTTTCATATTTAAGCGATTGTGAAAAAAATCGAAAAGTTCCAGTTCGATTCCCGGTTAAATTTCACCCTAAGGCCCGAATTTTGTTTAATGAATCTATTTCGCAGACCAGTGGCATATTGACGTAATATTTATAATAATAATTATGTTTATATTATCTGCACGATGTAAGATCACTAATGAAATTTATATTTTCATTTTCATGACTACCACGCATGTTCCTTGAAATATAGGAAAACTTATGTATATATATAATTATTGCACTTGATCAGATTGCGCTAAACTTGGCTTAACTTGAATAAGACCGTAGGCGATGTGTAAAAAATTCTATATAAAAGCTTAGCTGGTAGAGCAGTCGCCCGGGAAGCGGAAGGTCCCGGGTCCAATTTCCTTTCGCCATTGTTTCTACATCCGATTAACATATCTTATAATTCCAGAAATTAATGTTATTCTGTAAGCTGATTATAAATTTTTCGTGGCGGTATCTTCTTACGGAAAGTGAAAGGGTAAAAATGATTTAAAGTCCTGGAAGTACACTTATGTTTGATTGAGGTTGTAATGTGTTTTTCCGTAGATTACGTAATCTCGTTATCTTATCTAAATATCCCATTATCGGTTCAAATTTTCTATTATCTTATCTATTACTAGCCGTGAAATATTTGCAATCAGTTTTTTAATTGTACATAATTAGCTATTAGGTATTTGGAGAGATCATTAAGATTTGAAGACATGCTACAGTTTTTCAAACTAAATCGCTAACATTGCGTGCAGCGTGCGCAAATACAAATTAATTTTGGACAGTCCTTCAAGTCCTCAACAGATAAAAATATTTATTTCTTTAACAGTACCTGGTTCTTAATACATTATCCTCCTCTACATTTCAAAACTCAATAACAGTCATAGAGATGCAAGTAATTTCCAACATACAAACGACATATTAATTCCATTATAATTCATTATCATTGTCTTCCTTTAAATGTCTGGTTCTACAATCATTCTCTTACAGTCCTTCTGTGGAATGGAGAACGTCTCATATTTTCACTTCGTGGCCACAGACGGAATAGCTTCTTAACACGAATTTGATCAAATCTAATCGCCAATAAATAATCTACACACAAAGGCTATACAGAATATAAAAAAAAAACTTTAACACCGGCTGTATTTTAGACGAAAACTCGCACTGCTCGGATGGCAGTAATGGCGGATGCTCTCAATTGTGCCACAACGTGACTAGCAGCTCGCACATATGCGCCTGCTACCCCGGCTACATAATATCCCAGGACAACAAGAAGCACTGTCAGGACATCGACGAGTGTGCTACTGGACAGCACCATTGTTCACAGCTCTGCGCAAACCTAAACGGCACCTATCAATGTTCCTGCAGGCAGGGCTTCCAATTGTCGGACGGGCAGAGCGGCGTTTGTCGCGCCGAAAGCGGCGACGCGATGGTATTGTTTGCCAACGGAGCTGAAATACGAGCATACGATCAGCAAAAGAACGAGGAGCTCGGCATTGTGGCCAGGGAAAAGAGGGTGCAGGCGGTCGACTTTGATCCGAGGGCCGAGTATGTGTACTGGATCGATTCTCACGATAACTCCATCAAAAGGTCTTATATGCTGAACGCTAAAAATGGGCAAGTTAGGATTGGCTACGCGCAAGATCTGAACATGAAGAGTAAGTTTTGCATCCCTTCTGTTTTATTAGCGTGTATATTTAACCTTTCAAGTACGACGCACTCGTCCGCAACTCCATATCCCTAGGACGAGCGCGGATGACACAAAACCGTTCATGACCAGTTTCACTACGATGTTACGTGATAATAGAATTCAGAATGAATAAATTATGATTTGTTTTTCATTTCATTTCGTTACATTTTCATGTAATGACATCGAAAAACTTAATCGGTTAATTAATGATTATATCCTACATTTTAATTAATACATTAGCCACTGCAAAAAGAACGCATAATAATAATAATAATAATAATAAATGTGATATGATAATAAAATAATAAAAATGCTTATCTCTGTATGATGTATTTTAAAGCAAGGGACGATGCAGAGTCCCACTCGAAGTCTTCGCATTAGTACCGCGATCTTGGCCTTACATCATTTTCTTTTCATACTACACAAATTCCCAAAGTTTTTTTCAATTTTAACGATTTTACAGTACCCCAAATCCATTATAATGGCGTACTGTTCAAACCCATGGTATCCATGGACGCTTTTATAGCGTGCCGCTTAAATTAACGCTTTCCACGGAAGCCTCTATAATGGCGAACCGTAGTTAAAAGATTCAAACACGCACAAGGCTTGAGAAAATTCCCACTATCTCCCGTAAAACTACATATACGCAATATCATTCTTGAAAACACTATAATTTTGCATGTCGTTCAATTAAAATTTGTATAACTCGAAAAATCCGCATGCGCCTCTGATGCAAAGTTTTGGAAATAAACGAAATTACGAAGAATAATAAGAAAATATGAGCCCGCGTATACTCCGCGTACCACATGATAATTATATTGATATATCCAACTTCCAAGTAGCAAAGTTGAATGAAGTACGAATCATGAGTCGATATACAAAAACACTTTATATACAATTTACCCTGTTGCCTAATCGCAATATTTAAACCTACTTTTCCTATTTACACGCCTAACAAACCCCACTTATATGTACTGTCACTTTATTTATACGAATACTAAACGCTTGGATAATCGACATAACGTTCTCTTATGTTACAGCCGATTCTAAACCTACAAGCCTCGCAGTAGACTGGATTTCCGGTAATCTTTATTGGACCGAAATCGATTCCTCGACATCGGCTTTACTTGGCCGCGTGATGGTCTCGAAGGCCGACGGAAGATATCGTCGCAGTCTGTTCTCTTACGACATAGAGATTCCAACATCGATCGTCGTCGATCCCGAGTACGGTAAGCTGATCTGGGCGGATGCCGGTACCACGCCGAAAATCGAGATCGCCTGGATGGACGGTGACAGAAGAAAGGACCTCGTCACCGACAAGCTTGGCATGCCCACCGCCCTTGCCATCGATTACGCCATGGATCACGCCGTTTATTGGGCGGACAGAAAGCTGAACACCATTGAGTCCATAACGCAAGACGGCAGAAACCGGAAGGTCATAATAAGCGGTGCGAACGTCAAGCATCCGGTGTCGCTGGACGTGTTTGAAAACAACTTGTACTGGGTGTCGCAGCAGACGAGGGAGGTAATGAGGCAAGACAAATTCGGCAGAGGTCTGCCGCAGGTTATCGTGAAAGGCCTTCATTACCCGGGCGGAGTGAGGGTTTATCATCCACTGAGATACAACACGACATTGCGCGATCCTTGCTACAATGATCCATGCACGCATCTCTGCGTGGCGGTGCCAAGAGGAAAGCGATGCCTGTGCTCGGACAGCATCGGCTCCTTGCCACGTCCGATACCGGAGATCATACCGCCGAATGAAAGAAGGAACTGCGACGCCACCAATGAAAGGCCACTGCCGGCCCCAAGAATATGCGCTTGCCAGAACGGTGGCCTGTGCCAAGAAGGCAGCTCGAACAAATTGGAGTGTGCCTGTCCGCCGGACTTCCATGGTGAATACTGCGAGGTGGGCCTGGTTGCAGCAAGAACTACTGGTTCCACGGCGGCTATTGTCATACCGATCGTCGTTTCAATCCTAGTGTTGCTCGGAGCTGCCGCAGTGATCATGGTGCTCAAGAAACGACCATTGTAAGTAAACCAATGTTTGGTCAGCTACAGGGAAATATGTTATGTATGGAGAGATGCTGAAGTATACTTATATCGTTCTTGTGTACGACAATATGTCAGTATGTTTTGACGTATTATTCTACGAACATAGTGATGCATCATAGGACATTGATTTGGTAAATAGGAATGACTTTAAAAATTGTTGTATACAACTTTTTATTGTATACTACCTACTAGATGTATTTTCTATTGAGTATGTAATAGTAAATGTATTGCGAGTACTATAACAAATATGTGCGGCAACAATATGGGAATATCACTTGAAATTATATGTAATTATGTATCCTTGCTTATAGTGGTAAGCCTGGTGGTCTTGGTGGACTGACCGGTGCTCAGAGCGTATCCTTCAGACAAGGTAGTAACGTAGAATTTGGTGCTACTGCACATGAAAGAATGGTAAGTAGATATGATAACGTAGTTCTCCAAACGCTTATTATTCTGTATACAAACATGTGGATGTGTTTGATGCAAAGGAACCTCTGGATGTCGAGTACAACCTTGGAGATGTAACAAACAAGAATAGGGATTTTAGCAACCCCATGTACGATGCAGTGAATACGGAAACTGGTGCGACCAATGGTACAAGTGCGAGCAGTATGTACGAAGTACCGGCTGAAATGAAACCTTCCAGTATCCAGCATAAAGAACCACCGCAGTTACATCTTAAGAGAAGAGAACTTGACCCCACACCCATCGATTCGGGTAAAGATACCCAGCAATTGGTAGAAGAAGACAAATCTGAATGTTAGATATTTTAATTTTGTTAGATAGAGATGCTTTGGTACCTATTGTACTTCGGCCTCAGCATAAGCGATAGGAGAACAAGATGTGCACAATGATACCTGAAAAGATTCTTTGGCAATAATATATTAATATTTTTATTAACTCTACGCCAATAGTTTTTTTTTGTATAATATGATTTTAAATGTTATTTAACGCAATTTAAACACGTTTCAAATACATATCACTCTTAATAGTTACTGTTTATATCATCTTCTTTAACGAAATAATACTTCCAAATTTTTTATACAGGTTAGTAAAACAGATCCCACTTTGCTTGTTAGGGTACTAAGCGTGGTAACTCAGTATCCAATTTTGGCAAAATAAGAAGTATGATCCTCTCATGAGTAACAGATACCTGAGAGTTAGGATTAATTGAGAACGAACTACAATAGGCACGATTACGTTGTGTCACTCTCTTAGGTGTGATTTGTAAGTCTTGTAAATATAATTTCTACAAAATATTATTTTCATGTTATCTGTGTACCATAAAAATACAACACATTCCATTCTCTCTCAAGGCTGCTTGAGGTATAGTGATAGCACAGAATATTTTTATTAGTTATGGACTATGTATATGTGTGTATGAATGCATGTACATAAGTTTGTATATGCACAATGTGTATACATATAAATGTATATGCATATTCGACCAATAAGTTATATTTTAAATGAGTATTTTTGTAAGGTGTGGCGTAAAATAGAAAATTTTATACAGCAACGTGGCCAACTTGAAAGTTGTTATTTGGTATATAGTCTTTATGGTGAATGGAGGTGTACGCGTTTGAATCACGATTGCATGCGTATATTACAACAATACGCTCTGTTAAGCGTAACAATTCTTATAGATATTATATGGAATAATTGATTATATAAATAAATGTTTCTTTTTAAGCACCAGCGCTCGGCCACATTGACATTATTGTACATTTCTTAGCACCGAAGGGTGTCTGTCAGTGTACAAGTTTTTTTCCAGCTGTGATTGTAATTTACGAATTGGGGATCGTAAGAGAAATTATCACGAAATGGAGTTATGCAAGCATTTTTTCGGATAAATGCAATAAACTTTATATAGATATACAAGTGCCTTTGATGTAAAGGATAAATTATACATATATTTACAGATGTACGAAAGACATAAACTACACTGACTCACCCTTGTCACCGATTATATATAAAACTATATATATATACATATACATATACATA
>JBCFXI010001136.1:0-73060 GCA_038496175.1 Ampulex compressa
TATTTTTCAAACATAAAGTTTTTCAAACCTCAACGTCCAAACATACTAACTTGCCTGCTCATACATTTTTCTCCAATTAATTAAATCCCGACATTAATTAAACGTGCATTTACCAACCATTCCTTCTATGCCATCCAAGGCATTCAGCTACCAACCCAACCTCCTACCCTGCTCATCAACTAAAAATATCACCAACCTGTATTCCAAATCGAAACCGCCAACCTATACTTAAATACTACGAGAAAAGTCATTAACGAAATCCAAGGTCTCTTCATAAATTCGCTCGCAATAACAATCGCCATCAATCCTCTCAGTAGTCCGATTACACTCCAAGGTGCGATCCACACCAACAGTACAGCGAGACACTCGTGGTAGGTCAATGCCGGGACTCGTTTAAAGCACATTCCCCAACGGCGTGATGAAAACATCCTGCGTTGGAAAAACACTGCTTATCGGCGCTCCCCCAAAATTTGACAAATAACGAGGAGCGGTCCAGCCCCTCCGCCCTTCCCCTCGCCCGTCGCCGCCTTTGGGCGCCTTGGCAGGCGGCCAACGAGTTACGCCAGGCGTCGATCGTTTCGGATGCTTTCTTTGTTCCGCGATGATCCCGAGCGGCGTTAACGAAGCGGCGGCATAATGAGGTGTGACACGAAAGTGGTAGGTAGCCGCTCGAGGAAAGGAACGAAGGGTGGAAGTGGAGAACTGCTTCAGACACCCCTGTTACGCGGCCGTCTGATGGGGTTCGACGGTGAGCACGGGGATTTCCATTCTGCCGCACCCTCGACGCGGCTGTACCGCAACATGCGTGCTCGCATGCTCACCAAGACCAGCGCGAAACTTGCGGCCCGCACAGGTACGCGGGTGTACGTAAATGAAGCACTTTGTTCCGGCGTCGGTAGACTTCCGTCGAGTGTCGAGCAAGTCAAGGTTGCGAGGGCTGCGGCATAGAAGTAATAACGACAATGCCGACGATAATAATGCCCTGGAAAAATGCGAAAAGGTTGGCGCACGTTCCTCGGGATTATGTATTTGCACCTGACTCCCCTCGGACCCTTTATTTAATTCGCCGGATACACTAATGAGATTGTTTACGAATTCAGCCCGGGACATATTGTCGGAAGCGGTGCCCAGTGTTTGGCGTGTCTGGTATAGGGCATGCGTAATGAAGAAGATTCGAACGGATGATGGCTCGATGAACTGTTGATCGTTGTATCCGTATACCTGTCAACATCGCTCTTAGTCCGTTAGTTTTCATAAACGTCAGTGTGCTTTATTAAAGATATCTAGATTAATACAGTGGTTTTATAAATGCAACAATTAGAAATGTACCGTACATACAAATGTCTCCATTTTTCTATCGATAGAATCTTCAGCCTTGTACGTCGATCAAATAATTCCTCTGAACCATCCTCTTTCCAACAGTCTTGTGTACGTTTTTTAAGTGTAAACTATTTTCAAGTTTCTCCGTGCAGTACGTAGGTTATCTGGAATTTTTTTTAGGATTTAACACTGTTTACATCGTCGTACAGATTTCTCTTATCGTTCCTTTCACTAATTCCAGCATTCCAGTATCCATACTAAAACTTTATTCTTGAATCCCAGTTACAAAATTTCGAGCGTGGATTCACATCGCCCAAACTCCGTCGCGTTGAAGTGGCGTAATCGAGCTTTATAAGCTCGAGAGATCCTCCGTTGATCGCGGTAGTTACTAGGTAACACACCTCGCGCGTGTACACGTGCGGATTAAGCGTGTGAGAGGTTTCCACCGATTCGGGATACACAGGAGCGAAGAGTGCCGATACTCACGTTGCAGTGAAACTCGTGAAAAGCACGTGGGAAGCCCCGAGGGCCCGAAACGACTCGATTCCATTCGACTCCACCGCGCGTCGCATCGATACCTTTCGATAACGTCGACCCTCTGCTGCCATCGGTATTATCCACCGGTGCCACTTGTCTCACCCCCCTCTTTCGAATCTCCCCCCTCTGCAGAGTTTGTTCATGAGCAAAACTATCGGGCCCGTCGACTCGATCGATCAAACTTAGATCGTTTGTCCGGCTTGACCGCAGTACTTTTCTTTGGCTAAAATAGCAACGTCCTTTAATCATTTTGTTTGCCCCTCTAATGTCTGAAACCAGACAATAGATGAGGGAGGATAAATGATAAATGTAATATTGAAACGGAAATAGCTTAGGTTATTGAATCTCTGCTTTAGCCTCTATGACAGAGTGGCAATCGGTAATCGTCGGAGTTTTTATGCTTGAGAAATTAAGATGATGGAAGGAAGAAGACTTTGTTATATTCCACGGGAGTTTTTGTAAAGAGCGGCTCTGTCCAGATTTTAAGTGTAAATAAAGACGATCGATACGATATATATACATATGTATATATATAAAAACTGTGTGTGTGTGTGTGTGTGCGCGCGCGCGCGTGTGCGTGTGCGTGTGCGTGTGCGTGTGCGTGTGCGTGTGCGTGTGCGTGTGCGTGTGCGTGTGCGTGTGCGTGTGCGTGTGCGTGTGCGTGTGCGTGTGCGTGTGCGTGTGCGTGTGTGTGAACATCGATATATTTGATGTAACGCCAAAGGATTAAAAAAACAGTGCTCTCGCAGATTTATCACCATAACAGATTTTCCCCGATCTCCAAATTTGGCCTGGGCAAATGAATAGGTCACTGACAACAGCGCTGAGAATAACATCCTCTGGAATTGCGCAGTACGTTTATTGTGCTCCAGCAGCGAATGCAGGGATGAAATTTTCTGGCGATTACAATAGCCAATAACGGCGAAGAGATTAAGACACGAGAATGCAGTATTTTCCACGATTTACCCCCTCGTAACGCGCCAAGAGGGCGCGAAACTCAGACGTTTCGTGGCCGCGCATCTCAAGGCGAGTTTCTCAAAGACCCGGAGCGTGTCATTGACCCGAGAATTGCTCGTGGAAACGGGAAAATGGTAGAGGTATACGTCCCGGATTGAGAGTTCAACAAGAAACTCCACCTTCCGCGCCATCGGGCCCAGAAAGCAGAGGGAGACGCGAACATTTTCTCGTCAGACGAAATTACCGTCGCCCCCGGAGTTCTCCGATTTGCGTTGCCCGTCGTAGCTTCAGGCACCTGAGACAAGTGTGCGCGGCAAGAAACTGCTAGGAAGATTTTCACTCTGCCGCCTTCGTGCACGCCGAGACTGCGAAGCACGATTTGATGATTGTACTCGCCGCGCAGCTTTGGCGTGAACTGATAAGGGGCAAAGGCACGTTCGTCGAATATCCGTATGTCGTCTGCAGTGCTGAAGAAAAAATAAAAGGAAATACCAGCTTGGAACGGGGGCGTTTGATATTTCCTGAAAAATAGCATGGAAGTGTTGAAGAAGGACTTTGGTAATTACAAGTACAACTTTTGGTAGATCGTGGGATTATAGTAGATCGAGGGATTAACACTTTCTGTGTCGATACAATGGATTTAATCAACTAGTGCCCAAATGTTTTACCCTCGCGCAAAAATTCTGCTGATATAATCGAAGATGGCTGATAATAAATCTGTATTCAAATGTTGGCTATCGGTATACCGTCACTTGTTACCTGTTAAGGGTGAGTCCGCCTTGAGACGGACCTGAGCTGTTATGCCTTAAAAAAAGTTAATGTATTAAGCGTTATATGCGATTAAGCGTCGTTCGCTTTGAAGCGTTGTTGGGAACTAGAGGGGTTATACTACAAATTATTACTGGCTACGATTATTTCGAAGATTTCTCCAAATTGGATGTCTACTGTGTACCTATATAGTAACAAAAGTCACTTAGATGTAAGATTCCAGAAGCTTGAAAACGTAGATCCTTTGGTTTTTCAGAGAACAAGGGTTGAAAAAATAATATGCGGCTGACAAGCGGCCAACACTTAGGAACGGTTTTGCGAAGGAAAAAATGGAAAACGCCGGGCGTAGTCGGGGCGAAATTAATAAAAACAGACGATGGGAAACTAACACGGCTCGTTGGAAATACGTTGAATCCAATACTTCCGGTTTGCCACGCTTCCGTGTTGCGCAAAACGAGGACTTTGAATTGCGGGTTTCGCGAGAGCGACTGAGCGTGACAAGAGCGAGAGTTTGTATTTGTTCCGAAACGGTGGACACGCACCGGAAGCAGAGTGTGTATGGGTCGACAGTAAAATTGGCGACACGGCATCTCGTAAAATCAAAGCCGCGAGAATTTTACGAGCACCCAAAATAATTGGGAAGCTTGAAGAGAGGACGAATGGGAACTGCGGCAACTTCGTCGAATCTCCTGTCCCATCGGTTCTATCACAACGGTTTCCCATTGAGCACCCTACCATTTGCGTTTCAGGCTTAAACGGTAGGCGGACTTTAGTAATACTGATCCTAGAATTATCGAAATAGTTCTCCATTGATATAATACGAATCCGTGCACCTTCGAACTGCGCATGCGCACTGAAGCCCTCAGTTTTCCTCGACATCCAACTAGCGCCTACAACCAGAAATATCTCGAGTATAAATCTGTGCTAATCATTTCTGGCTCTTTAGCGCGACGATGTTTTATTTCACCAGACCCTGCCTAGACATGCGAAAGAAAAAATGTACGCGTAATGAATTGTTAACGATTCTCCTTCCACGGTTCAGGAAAAAGGGGAAAAAAAACAAAGCGCAGAGAAGTCGAGAATAAAGAACTTAATTTCGCAACGTTGAACGATATCGACGAACAGTGAAATTTTCCGCTCCGTTGTACCGACAAGAAGAATCGGGGGGGGATAACGCACGTGCACTTTTAATTTCCTTCCTTGAATCTCAACTACGTTCGGGCGGAAAATGCGAAATATTCGTACTGACGTACGGTCACACTTTTAATTAATTTATAATACCCCGTGGCGTAAGCATAGCTGTTACTTCCGCCGTTACCGGCATGTCTCAGTATGTGTTAATTAAAAACTTCCGACCTTCTGGATTTCTCACTTTCGACGTTTCCAACGGGGCCCCTCATTGTTACCTTTTCGAAACGTCTATGTGACGTTTATGAATCGGTGATTTAATTCATCAGGTCCCGCCGAGGCGGGCGAGCATGAGGGTAGGGAGGAGGGGGGGGGGGGTCGGTGATTTCGTTCCTGGCCCTCAGAGAAGGCAGGGCCAGTAATGAGACACTTTAATTAACACACCTTTCCCCCTCCGGACGCGACGCTTTATCCCCTCTGAAATGCCGATAGCTTTTGATCCTGTGCCCGTGGGCCAGACTCCGGATAATGTCTCGACGCCGTCAAATCGACGATGGATTCGTTCGGCCACAATGGTCGATCGATTCGTTACCATCGTGCTAGACTGAGGTCGGCGCTCGTACCGCGGTATAAATATTAAGTCGCGCAGGGGTATAGGAGAGACCGACATTACCGACGAGACATCGCGAAGATCAGAGACGAGTGCATAGCCTTGTGTATTTATTGGATGTATTATACAACTTTGCTTTGGCCGTAGTCATCGATGGACAGTACAACGATTGAGCAATTATATATACCAACGATGGACAGCGATATGGACAACGAATTGAATCATGAATACATCATATACCCAGTTTTTTTACAACAGAGTGCTAATTTTGGGGAACAAACCGGCGGAAGTAAAGTTGTACAGCTAATATATCGTAGAGACCAAGGACGCGGCTGAAGGTGAAAAACATCCGCAGACTGACACAGACTGAAGATCGAGATGCGTGCACGAACACGCGCCGAACGACTTTTTGCCAACGCGAGGATAACACCGACGATATTTTACGAGATATTCTCGTGTTATTTTGTCGTCCTTGAGATCCTCGTTGTTCTTAATATCATTGTTTATATCTTCCTCTCATTGAACTTTTCATGATCCTTTTTGCGCACATTATTGTTATTTAGTTATTATCAATCCCACTTACAGTTGCAATGGCAATTTGCGGCGCCCGCTCCGCAGACCTTGTTGAAACTTTCCAGCCGCCGGGGCTCTCGTGTTACGTGCCTGATTATGCTGATTGATGCGCACCGCCCTCGATGAGCAGCCGATGCGCGAGGACGCGCCGCTCTCGTTATTGGCATACGCTAAACACCAACTCGAATCTCGAGCTCGTTATTATTCTCTTTTTATGCCCCTTCCTTATATAATAGGACCTTATTATTCTCGGTGGCGTTTCAATTTGGCCTCGGCCACCTGCATGGACGTCGTATCAAGAAGGCTAAGGGCAACTCTCGCCGACCGTTGCTTTTTCTATCGACGAGCATTAAGCAGCTGTCTTAATTAGCGATATTTACTCCCCAGACATTATTAGAGCTCCTCTGTTGGACGGTGAGTTCGCATTACGTGCCTCGTTATGCGCATTATCGATATCGAGTCGGGATGAAACGCGACGACGGCTTTATCAATGCCTCGTCGTACTCCCATTCGCGTGTAGAAAGCCAATTGCCTTGTAACCAAACCGAGCATTTTCGAGATCTAACAGGAGAAGTGTCCCTCGATGCGATATAAAATGTCTGCGACATTTGAAGACGGCTCTCCAACTGGATTGTCAATCGCGATTGGTCTTTTCCAATCAGCATATTACCGCTTTACCTGGAAATTATGATTGTGATCAAAGTCTGTGAAAGATCGTCTTACGTATTGGTAAAAATACAAGTACGTCATAGCAATAAAATATATGTTTTTTTTTTCAACGTAATTAGAGGGTAGGAATAGAAGAGTCAGGAATCAAGGCAGTAGTCTAATTATTCTATGGAATATCTGTTATTCTTTATAGTAGTGTCTTAGACCAAATATTTAGTAGCAATGTCGACATTGTAAAAATTCATTTAGTTGGATATTAGAATGTAAGTAAAAGAGTCCTTAAAATGTATTTCACTTTGACATTAGTTTTCTGATTAAACTTCAACTTAAGGACTACGAATATTATGAACTTTAAATGGTAATACGATACAATATAAACGGAAATCACGAAGTACGCTTATAAAAAGCGTTTTATTAGAGCGTCGTCGTTCCGCGAGACTTAAGGAAAGTAACTGACGTCAGTTTAAATAACATTATCTAGTACGGCGTTATTACCTAACTCTAGATTAGTACATAATTAATAGTTACGAGCCGACGATATTAAACTGCAATCTACTTCGGGAAGTAAATTCACTGGCGCCGGGCGTATGCTATTTAACCGTGATCCCATTATTACGCGCGCACAATGGCTGTAATTGAGTCGTTAAACAACACAGTCTCCTGATTGCTTGCAAAGGAACACCGTAAAATTTCGATCGAAGATATTGCAAGTGAGAGTATTTACATAATATGAATTAATGTTCTTGTTATTATGTCTAAAAGTTATTATATCTAGATTTTTAATACATTTTCAATAATAGCTGCATTCACAATTTTAAAAGATACATGTGGTTGTTCTTCTTTTTATTATAGAAGTTATTCGGGATTATCTCTACTTAATATATGAAGGTTAATATAATATATATTGCTTTGTAGTAGTAAAATCATTTTTTTTTGCTTCATATTTTTCAAGTTTATTCTTATAAATACTAAGAAATTTCCGCGTATTGCTATACACGCATTCCTTTATGAAACATTTTCTCCCTTATTTTTTCCATATCATCAAAGGTGACACAGCAATTCTATGTAAAATCTAAATAAAACAGCATGTATAAAAGTCATTTATATGACTGCTGGGCACGTTCATCGAAATATAGGAACACCTATATAGTTAAATACATATAAAATATAATTCTGAAGTGACAAAATTTAATTTTCTTTGCTAACTCTTTTTCAACAATGTACGTTTAAAAATCCGTCAAAATTTTTCTCCATCTAGCAGAGAGATTTATAAAACGCAAAAATTTGTTTTACACAATTTCATAAATATTGTTCTTTTCGGTAAATCTTTAACGCAGATTTCTAGTTATTCTATTTTCCGCCATATATTTTATAGCTTACAACTTATCCGTTATACGCTGCAAATATTTTTTTAAACACATTCTTAGAATTTTCCAATCCGTAAATAAATGCTTAAAATATTATATTAACCCCTTGAATGGATATCTGTTCAAGAACAGCCAATAGATTTTTTAGTCCATCAAAGAAATCCAATACAAAAAATATGAAAACTAACTCAGCGCGATAGAGTTTAATCTGGAGATCTCAATTCACCGTAAATCCCAGAGCCTTCCAATACTTTCCCAGACCATGAAGCACGATATAAAGCGATGAGGTGCGCTTGCATGTTCCATCCAACTGGTGCCATGGAGTTTATTCACGAGAAAGATTACTCCTAGCACCAACAAATGAGTTTTCAGGAAAATCCAACACAAAATCTAAAACCTAAGTAAGCATCGTAAAGTTTAAAATTATAACTCCCATCTCATCCACGCCTTGACATACATATAAGATAGCACCTGTCTTCGCAAAAAGCGAACTAAGAAGAAATTGCAATAGATAAACACGATCATCCACACACAGCAAGTAGATTATCGAGAAAGTCTTAGAAAATACACCGTCATAAATATCAAGCAATTTTTATAAAATACGACTAATCAGTAACATTGGCCGTTACCTCCAATGTTGAACCTCAAAACCGCAATTCATCTCGAATGCCGGATCCTCGCAATACTTTCCCAGCCCCTGAAATACAGTCCAAACTGACCAGGTACACCCGCACGTTCCATCCGACTTACATCATCGAGCGTATCCGCGAGGAAGAATGCCCCGTGCAAGAGCAATCGATAGCCCAGCCCACTGGAGCTCCGTAAGAGTGAGTTACGACGGTCGATCGCGACGACCCTTTCATCCTTAACCTTTCCTCATCTCCGCGCTCTACCCCTTTCTTTCCCCGCAGCTGCCCGCCTCCCTCTTCCTCCACTCCCCCTGCCAGGTACAACCGATAGCTGGATCCGGGTCGCGCGTAAATTTCCAGAATCTTAGCTGATTTATCGCCGTTTGAAATATAGGTTGCCAGTAGGAAGGATTCTGGCTCGTAGGTCGCGGCACGGTTTACCTTTGACCCTCCGTTAGAGGCGACATTCAACCCGCGCCAGCGAATAGTAGGTGGGCCACCAGTGTTGATCGTACGGATGGCCCACGGGAGAAAAGGAGTAAGAGTCGAGGGAGGGAGAGAGAGAGGCAGAGAGAAGGACAGAGAGAGCGATAAAGGAGGTGAGGAATAGGGATGGGAATTCGTATCCAAGGTGCGCCACTGTTTTTCCAAGGGGCTGAGCCGGTCGACGGAGGCTAGGTGCAAAGGGGAACTCCGTGCTGGCAGACGTGCTAAAGGATTTGTTAGGCAAACACCATTCCGGTGTTACGACAACAAATCACGGCGTACCGGCTTTCGCAGACCAAGCCCCGCCGAACGGCATCGTGGAACACACCGACTCGTGCCTCCCGTGGGAAGTGGAAAGGGATATTCGTGGCAAGACGCGCGCAGATTGGCCTCCCCCTTAATCGGCTAATTCGATTTACACCATCCAATCCTCTTTGCCTGGATTCATATTTGTTTCTCGATGATACAACGGCAGTTCTGCTTTATGTGATAATTAACTCGAGAACCGCAACCTTAGAATGTGATATTTGGATATGTTGTGATATCTGGAGTGGAAGCTGTACGACTTGGGTAAGTTCACCGAAAGGTTTAGGTTGTTTTGGTATTTAAATAAAATTTAATTTTTAATGATGTTATATCTTCTCTTATTTTTATAGTCCTTCTTTTTGTAAACTGTAAATTCTTAATTTTCGAAGCTTTATTTATCTGTGATGCCATTGTAGTACGTACGTAAGTTACGAGGTACTTTGTGGTTTTAGGGTCAATAATGAGCGCCAATATCACTGTGAAACAATGCTGGCCCGCGACGGCCTTTCGAGAACCCCGGAATGTTCCTTGCGCGTTACGAGATAATCCCAAAGCTGTCGTTGGTTGTACCAATTTTCATAGAGAGATTACATTGTGAAGGAAATTTATGTTGCTATAAAAATTATTATAATAGCCAACTTTCGAAAAACGAGTGGAAGGCGTAAGAATGTAGGAGATATGGAGGATTGTTTGCGCCAAGTTTCCGCGGCGGAAATTTGAAACTTTTACCGTAAAGAAGAATCATTCCGCATAGAAAAAGCGAGCGCGAAGCCAATCGTTTGGTGTTATTACATTTCGTTTATCTTGTCCCGAAATAACCGCGGCAAGGACCAAAGCTTACGACTTCGACGGTTTCTGTATATCATAACGATTTCTGTATATCATGTATTACAACATGATTTTAAAGATACTTAGCACTAAGCGAAAGCATATTTTCGTTCATGCTTGGTATCACAGCCGCTAAAACCTGCACGAATATCGCGGTTGAACGAACAACCCATGTAAATCTTCCAATAATAACGCGTGCCGTAATTGCTCCATCGAGAAACAACTTGCGTGCACAGAAAAACCGTTGTACGGCTACAATGACGATCATTTCCAGCTGAGTTATGAACTACGACCGACATATTATAGCGCTTTATCTCCGCGCCATGGCATTCATATCCCCCGATATCCCTCGCGTTCGAAGTTCCTCGCGGTCATAAATATTGCAAAACTATATTTCACTACCGTGGACAAAACTCTCGTTGCTGTTAGAACTTTCGTAAGCGATTTCTCCCGTTGGCTTTTGTATCTTTCTGCTGCGGGTCTTATTTTCGCCGAGACGCGTATACTCGTAAGTATCTCTACGCTCGCGTCATAACATATCCCGCGAAGAATTTATCCCCCCGATGCAAGCTGTTTGGCACGTAGACGTACTTTTCGAGTTAACTGGGTCGAGCAATATTGCCGCAAGAGAGTCAAAACAACCCGCGGATCTAATAACTCGTCAGGAAGCTACGGTGGTGTAGGTTCGGGCAACTAGACCAGGATTCCAGAGGTCCGGAGTTCGACTCGGCCCATCACCTCTGGAATCCTGCCACGTAAAAATAAATCGTATGGATGTACGTCATAGCTGCGATGGTCCAAGATCTACCTTAATCCTGTTTGACCCAGTTTCAGCAACCTTGTATCGTGGTTCTAGTCGAGTCTGCGGTACTGCCTGCTCGATAATACATCGAGTAAAAGGAGATAGAGATTTTCGCAGAAAATTGGAAGGTCGTGCAATAATCTAATATCCCCAAGATATCATGAACTGGAGAAAAAGTAATATGTCACTTTTATTAACCAATTCGTGAAGGAAATAAATTAGTCAATGTCAATGTCAAATAGATTAATCAATGAAATAGAATTAGACATCTTAACTCCTTCTTTTTTATTTCATTGAACTTGAAATGACTATACCAATTCTTTCAGTATCGTGAAAGATCAATTTCAATATCCACTCAATATCCACTTCAATATCCAGTCATTTCAAGTTCCATGAAATAAATACTAAATCTTGAGCTAGATAGCCAAGTAGTCCGAACTAAAAGTCGTACAGTTATAACACACATAACTGCTACTACATTAATATAACTGTCATAAATTTCGTTGTAAGAGTCATTTCTCTACCAAAGATTCTATATTATATTCACGCCAGTCAAAATTTCATGACGTTTATACGCTTTCAAAACTAAACCTAGCCATCCAATGATAACTCCTGAATCGCTATAATTTGCAATCTTCGATCGACACTCTTTTGGCATACGATGAAAGGCTCGCAATTTGTCAACGACACCCGTCGAATTCCGAGAAGACAGTAACGAGAATCGAAAAGTGGAAAGTTTGTCGCGAGCGGGTTATCGAAGTGCTGGACGTAGGTAAAAACCTCGAATTGGAGAAGCCAAGAGGCGGGAACGCAGTCCACGCACGTATTCCATCAAGAGCTCAGACCGGAAGCAGAGGCACGAGGGTCAAAGAGGGCCGCAGGAACCATACTTCACAGCGGCGTGCTACCCGGCCGAGATACAGGTTTTGCACTCCAAATTCACCCCCTTGCACTTTGAATGTACCTTTCTGTGTTTCAAATTCATCCTTTCGCGAATCAAATACACCGTATTGGAAATTAAATTCATCTTTTAAGAAATCGGGTTCACCCTCTGGGAAATCATGTTCTTTCTATTCTTTTTTTTAATTTTATTTTGAGCACTGTACTGCTCACGTCATTTGGCCTAAGTTCTCCTGTTTATGGTGTGGCAAATCTAATTCATCTTTGGAGAAATCGGATACACCCTCTTGGAAATCACGTTTTTTTCTATCTGTTTTTTAAATTCATTTTTGGCATCATCTGCTCAGGTCATTTGGCCTAGGCCTTACTGTTTATTGTAGGTTCCGAACCACCAGAGCTACAGTATACATATCACATGAAAAAAACCATCAGAGATGGGCGGGATTCGAATCCGGGTCTCCCGCGTGGAAATCCGAGCGTCAATTTACTACACCACCGTAGATCTAATCGTGTTTTTTGATTGAAAAAGTGTTCCTAAAAATTCGAAATTCCAAAATTTTGTGCAAGGACTATGTTGGCTAAGTCTTCAAATAATGACCACATAGTTGATGTGATTGGTTATTCTGTTGCAACTATTACTCCTGCGGGTTGCAATAATTATTTCTTACGCGCAGAGAAAGTTACACCGCGCAGCAGCAGGAAGGTCATTACAGAACAAATTGTATATACAACATGCGTGTACTTATACGTATAAACATTTTTTTTATGAAAAACATTAATATCAACTTAAAACAATAATGCAACTTTTTCATATATGCTATATCTCAGAATAGCAGAATTCGATTTTTCACCGACATATTTGGTACGTCCCGACATCCATCGAAGAATATCGACATTTTTAAATTTAATCTTTCCCGATAACATATGCAATCAAATTTTTTTATTGGAACGTTAACCTTACACCGGATATTCCTATATCGTCGAAAGGCTCGTATTCCAAATGGCTTAATTTGATTTGCAAAGGGATGAATATAAAGTTCAAAGTGATAAATATAGAGTGCAAAACCTATAAATGTATCCCAAATCGAATTCGCTCTCGTTCGAGTTATGGAGAGAGGCCCTCGCATCATTAAAGCCGCCTTTATCGGACGCTTTCATTGCGATTTAGATCGACGCCGGCCGATAAGATGCCGGCCGCCTTGTGCGGCTCGGATTGCACGAATCGATTCAGGGTGGCCGTGAAGGGGACGAATAATGTGTATTGAGATTCTACGGGCACTCCAATTGATCCCGCTTCTTAAGCCCCTATAAGCCATTGTCACTTCTAAGCACCGTGCTCCACGCGTATTCTACGATAAGTAGATTCTGCCTCCGTCCAGGTACGTAAATCTCCACGAGTTACTATCGCGCATCGCTATAAGTACGGAAGAGTTTACCGCTGGGTATTATTTTCCTTCCTTATCCCTGATTTAGATATCAATGAAGGCAGAGGGTTAAACGCAACTGCGATACTTGGGATTAAAATAGATGAGAATTAGAGGAGAGCGATTACCTGGAAACTCCACGCATCACGCTCGGGGAGATATTAGTTTAAGTAATATTATGTTAGTGGGAGCCTTTTGATCTATCGCTACGCTGGGCAAAAGCTCGATTCTCTCGTTAGATCAAACGACCATCCCGGACACGTTGGGCGTAATCCTTGGGTCGAGGAAATACAGGGTAATCCCGCGAAATCACATCATCGTTTCAGCGTAATACTTAAAACGGCAAGGCAAAACAGCGGCAATAACGGAAAGAAGAAGCGCCGCAGGGCTAATGGATTAGAGCCCCGCTCGTTTCCGCGACAAAGAGCGCTTTGTCGTCCACGTTCGCGATGTAAAAATCGTGCTTAACGTTGCACGCTGCAAATTGGTCCTTGCTTTCAGACGCGGCAAAAAGATTTACATGAAAAACCTCCTCGAGGAAGCCATAGGAAGCTGATCGCGATACTTCTTATCTGCCTTGCCGTGTGGACAGGAACAAATAAAGCGCGGAGTCGAGCCGAGGAGAGAGCTGACAACACCCAATCGACGTTTGACTTTGATCGATCACCGACAACGGCATTACTATACGCATTTCGGGCTATTAAGTCCCCATAATTTTCTACGCCTATCGGCGACGACATCTTCGGCAGCCATGGTGAGCGATAAGAAGTAATGTCCGGATGGATTTCAGTCACTTATCCGGAGGATGTGGATAAAGGCACGGTTAAAAGGACGTGAATTAGCTGATAAGATTTGGAGTCTTACCCTTTAACTTATCAGCATCGATTATAGGATTATTCGAGGATTGTTGATAAGAAGTATAAGCAAAGGGCAGTTGTAAAATAATATTAAATTGCGATATTTCTTATGAATTCGGAAAGTGTCCCACGGAAATTATTTTATTGCTCGGCAATTCCTAGGAGAGTTTATATTCGACGAGGGGACAAGAACTTCGCTGTTTACGACTACTACGTTTTCTGGAACTACTGCAGAGTACAGAAGTATAGAATGTTAAAGTAGCAAAGCTACCATCATCGCAATTACCTGAATTCGTTATATAGACATGCATTTATGCAATGACGTTGCCAGCGGTTATCTTCGACGGAATAAATTTTCTTTACT
This sequence comes from Ampulex compressa, assembly GCA_038496175.1. NCBI lineage: Eukaryota > Metazoa > Arthropoda > Insecta > Hymenoptera > Ampulicidae > Ampulex > Ampulex compressa. Next base: position 14,526 of record JBCFXI010001136.1, read on the forward strand.
GGGTCAAAAACGCAGTTTCTCGTAATGTAAGCGAAATTGGCGTTACAAACGCCTCGACTTTTTCTCGTTCATTCAACGCCGGGACATTTTTCATGTACAGTGAGCTTTCACGGCAATCCAGAAGTCAATGGAGAACAATACAAGATCGTTTTTCCCGGGATTTTCTGTCGCGTTATCCGCCTTCTTGTCGCACTCTCCTCCTGGCTACAATGTCCTCCTTCCATCTGGCATTACTCGTGAGAGGCAGAAACTGCGGTTTTCCCTGTCGCACAAATCGATAACACGATGGGTTGATTCTTCTTTTCTCGATAACAATACACGTTCCGTTACTAAAAAAAAGAAAAAAACCTGCAACACTCTAAAATCTTGATTGCACAAGTCGGTGAACATGTCGCCATATGACTATAATTCGTAGCCTTGCATTCCCTTTCCTACTATACTCTTATAATACCTGTATATAACTAAATATGCTTTCCAGAGCAGCTGATCCCAAAAGAGAGAGAATACCGAAGAAAAAGAAATATAATTACTTTTTTTCCCTTAACAAATCAACCTTTCGGCTCTCCTGTGATCCCCCGTGAAAGTATATATTTATTCTAAAATTATACACATAATTGAAAAATTACATTGGATCGAAAAACTCGTAACCGGTCGGTTAAAGACCTGTCACCTAAATATCGACGCCCCCGTGTCACAATGGTAAGTAGGTAATTAGTGCCATGTTAATGGCGTTGGTCGCTTCCGGGATAGGGTAAGGGAGCACCAGGCACGTGCGGGAGAGGCACTCTTAACCTGACGCTGTTCCAGAGAAGTACGGCAAGCCAACGCTAGGACGGAGACAGATTTGCCTTTGTCGCGTATCAGAAGTGTCTTCCGCGCGAAATAACAAGAGTCAGCTTAATAATTGCTAAATATTTCTTCAGTATTATCGAAAAAAAAACAATCGGCTACATTCGCCATTAAAATGTATGATTGCAAAGTGCAGCATGGGAATCATTGTTTTCTAGTTTAATACCACGTTAAAAAAAATTCCGTTAATGTCAGTCTTTGAGTTGCGTGTAATTTCCTTAATGCAAATACACTATCAATCACTAATCCGACATATAAAAATATACGATAAACGTTTATCGAAACGAGAGCGTACAAAGGGGAAGGTAAAAGATGTACGTAATTGTTTTATTTCGCAAACACCTTGGAATTTTTCCATAAGTACTCCGTTAAAAATTTGCGAAACTTTCGTATCAAACTAAAGATAAATTACTCTAACCTCTTCCGTAGTTTTAACGATAATAACAGAATACAATCCTCGCCCTTTTCGCGATTTAACACTAAACCGACCAGCCACTTTCTAAACATATTTACACAAACAACGTATATCCTTAAACAAAAAAACTATCAAAAAGAGATAACAATATATCGATAGAGTAACTCACACTCTACGGTAGATTCACAGAAAATCTTAAAAAATGCTCTCTTACAAAGTACAGCAATTTTTCTAAGCAACGACCACCATTTTGACCACATTGAGAGGTTTAGGATTAAGACGCACTTCTCCACCAAGCTTCGTAAAACGTAAGAACAAAAATCCATCGCGCCACTGTCGTCACACACGAGCTTCCGCTCAGGATTAAGGCGCTCGCCTTGCGCCTAAGTCCAAAAGCAGGAAGGCCCTTCGGCTACGAAGGTCCGCGGGATCTGCGCTGCAGGTGACGTTTAACGTAACGCCAATAATTCACCTTCCACGCGAAGAGGGAACTCCCTTCTTCCCCAACCTCCAGACTTTCCCCACGCTCCCCCTGTTTGACCCCCTCCACGCCCGGCGCCGTCACCTCGGGACTCCTCCGGAATAACCCTAGGCACCGGCAAGTTTGCGAAGGGATGAACGCGAAATTACAGGGAGGTTTGGCTAAATTCCTTCTTCGGCCGCCCAACCTCGCCGCGGATCCACTCCGTGGGCCCCTCTCCCAGCGGGATCGGTAATTACTACCGAACGAGCCCCGACTGCGATCATTAATTTACCTCCAATTTCGAAGGTTATGCCTTGCCGCGCAACGCGCCGGTATTATTCGGCCGAAGGACGGAGAAAGAACACTGTCGTGCGGGCGAGAATTCTCTCCCCCTGGCTCGGTTTAAAACGGTCGATGACCGAGCGAACACCGGGGCTGGTGGTTGCGCGAGATATCAGGAGCGCGAAATTCTGGCTCCTCGCTTCGACATTCCTCCGTTGGATAATGTACGCTGTGGATGTAGTAACTTTACAAAGGTAGGAAGGAAGGAAGGGAATTGTACGAGGAGGAATTGACTTTTCTCCCCGACTTCGATTTGGAACAAGGCCGGTTGTATAAATAATGGGAAATGTGTATGCGCCTCTTGCCTATCAGGTTTTTACTCTCCCAGGTAAAATATGCATGGAGAAGGTATTTGTGGAAATAAAATACGAGATCCTTTAACCGGGTGCAGAGCGTAAAGGAAATGCGTAATCTTCTGTGCGAAAGTCAGGGTTTACTCTTGTCGACATATCTATTACTGTGAACTCGGGTCTGAGAAAAGTCATTTCTTTTTTTACCGAATCGTAGAAGATGATAGGGTTGTAGGAGTGTAATAGTCGTCGCTGAAAATCGGATACAAAAATGTTTTAGAAGGCGATATGTTCGAACCTTATCGGGATGACTGATATTATTTGTTCCACGCGATTGATAAACTCCACGCGCCGTAGTGAAAAATATTGCGCGTAGAAAAATATTTATTTACGGTTCACACGGCTCTGTTTATCAGGACCTTTGAATCTCAATAAGTATCATAAAAATAAGAACGACAATATCGATAATGATAAAAAAAAGGAAGGAACCAAATCCAATTTTAAGGCGAACAGCAATGCAGTATATGAAACCTTTGCAATCAAAATGACTCTGAATATTTATTGCAGCGACATAAGTACCCGACTCCAAGAATACGAGGGCCAACAAAGAACGGAATAAAACGCGGTCAACGCTTTTAAATTTCAAAGCTACGATACCGGCATTCCCTCTCACCGCAGTAATCATGTGGAGTGGAGATATCCCAAAAACGACGAACACCGAAAAGGAATAAAGAGGGTTCTTTTCCATCGTTCTTTCACGAGCGTCCCCCTTAACGAGGTCAAAAGAAAGCCTTCTTCATTTTCTTCTCTCCACTTTAGCCTCCCCCCTCCAAACCACCATCTGCTCTTCCGTGTCCACGTTCTTCCGGATTCTCGAGTAATGACCAGTTCCTTCGCGTAGCTCCACCGAGGGGGCTAAGTTTCTCTTTCTCTTATTTTTTTTCCCCATCCAGGCCAACTCTCGGCATCAACAAAAAGCGGGAATCCTGCTGGCCTGGGTATCCTCCAGGAATCGCCAGGGCGTTTGCAGCACAGGCGTGGAATAACCCGGGGCGGGAAAAAGAGGTGCATCGTGGAAGTTGGTGGACTAATGTACCGGAAAATATACATTTAACCGTAAGCAGGGCTGGCCCGGTGCAATGGAGAGGCGTCAACGTGGAGGTGCGGCGATTTTGCCTCTTTTCCAACGGCAGGCCGCATCCGCGCCGGTGCTACGGCCCGTAAAGCGGAATCGATGTATATTTCTCAAATCGATGCGAGAGCATTTCTCTACCACGGTGAGAAATATACTCAAGGTACAGCCTCGACGGAGGATTCGGTCGTTGGCACAGTTCCTTCTGGCGGAATATCGTACAAATGGAGTCCTTCGAGTTCGAGAAGAATGCCAGGCCGGATGTAACGTGCCGCGTTGTTTCTTCTAGACGGCCTCCCACCCGCAATTATCTTTAATGCTTGATACATCGTTGCGTGGAATATACGGTTACCAGTGCACGATGCATTGGCGCACGAATGATGGGGCGTAAGATTTCGAATTTTCGAGATAACGAATATATGGAATTATTTCGTAACGCATACGGTTATCGTGACCGCAGCTCGAATGCGTAGCGATACCACCGCTGACAATATCGCGCGCATATTTCAGCGTTACAATCGAGATCACATCCGAATCGCGATATTAAATATTCCCCGAGATTTATGTCGGTTTTATCCAACATTTTGTGCAGTGATCGCAACAAGGATTGCACCATCAATAACGCGTTATGCCAGGGCTCTCTCACTTGGTATGACTCGCAAATCCAATCTACGAAGGGTCAGGATTATTGGAATCATTTATGCTCCGCTATTCCATACCGTGGCAGCATTTCTTTCCTCTGCCTGACATTGATTCGTAGTATAATTAAATGCAACATTCGCCGGTGATTCCTTCGGGATGCTTTTTTTCTCCAAGACGAAATATTAAATTTCTTACTTCTCTTTAAATAACTACTTCTCCAGGTATGACTCGGAATTTATTTCTTTCCGATTCGAGCAAAATAACGTGAAAGTTACGATATAAGGGTAAAATATGTAGCTGAAAGCCGAAGAATGACGCGTGTTACTGACCTTATTGCAGACGAAGTTACTGCTTGCTTCTAAAATCAACGGTAATCGCAACTTGAGTGCTAACCCTAAACTCTATGAATACATATATGCGGTTGGCAAAAGCTATCAGCGTGAACTACAGCACGCATGGGTATATGTGATCGGCCAATGTATCTATTTCTTACTCCATAAACAACTAAAACTCGCTCAGCGAAAAATTTTATCGCCCACAGTGATTGTTTCCATCGAAAGAACTCCTCGCTCAAAGAACTAAAACCATTTATTTAAATCCTACATTATTTCCATGTTACGATAAAAACAGCACTCGTTCAGTTTGCAAGCGCATTATATTGGGTTGTCCCAAAAGTGTCTTTCATTACCTGCACGCAGCTCGTTTATCTGGCAACGGTTATACAAACACAAAACCTAATCCATCAATTATCCCCGCACCCCAGTGTTTAATTTTTTTCTACGCCCCTTTCTCTTATCTCCGGCTTACTCAGCGCTCAATTTCTCAATTTCATATTATTATTCCAATTTTCATATTATTAACTTTCTACATTAATCACCTTTTAATTATCGAGCCACGCATCAGTGGCCACAATTATCCTTCTCACAGATCAATTTGGTCGACTGAGCTCTACTCCGAAAAGACCAGATGAGGCATTAAAGCATAACAGTGCGTGAACAGGATCCTCGAGAAGAGCACGACTAATGTAACGTTACAAATCTGTCGTAATCGTCGTGTCTCTGCCTTCCGTCGGTCCCTAGCTGTATACATTATTCGATAGAACGGCGCAATACAAGAACCCCAGCGCATCTATTATTTTCTTACGAAGCGAAAGAAGCTTTCGGGACGACCTAATAAAATCCTGCCTTTCGCTTCCAGCGAGTTTCTGCCCCCCTCTTCCTCCCCCGAGGTTCGACCGCGCGATGCTGCCGCCGCGACGGCGTAATTACCCGCACGCAAACACGCTGGGCGGCCGCTCGAAAAGCGCGGGCTTTATTTTATCCGCCTGCAGGCCGCGGCAACGGGGTTAATCTCATCGCGGCTAAAATCGGCGCGCGTGAGAAGCCGGGGCAATAAAGCACGCCGAGAGGCGGATAGACGCCGGAAATTCGGGAATGTGCAGGCGCAGGGCGAACAGCGATCCCTGGCTACGGTGCGGAGACCAGCGAAGTTTAAATCCCAGCCGTCGCATCTGGATTTTTCCACGCGATATGCACGCCACGGACACGACCGTTCGGGGCTGAACCTTGGAGCGGAGTACCCTGGGCGAACGAGCTTTATCGGTGATGTAGAATATGAAATGGGCTAAGGCGCGTCGACTTTGAACGTGGATAAATCAAAGGTATGGGCGAGTATTAGTATTAAGGGTTTTACAAATGTGATGTGTTCAGCGTACAACTTTGCTTCCGCCAGTTTTCCTTTTTTGGGAAATTACGGTTTTATTGTAAAAAACGGGTTATGCGTTTGTGATTCGAGGTGTTGTTCATCGATGGTCATGGCGGAAGCAAGGTTGTACTCCCGATAAATTTCTTGATACCAAACCTACCGGTCACTTTGCAGACGTCTTTATGTGTTCTGGTATATATTCTTAAAGAAAAGGAGGATATAGGAAAAGTTTTGATAGGTTGATATATCGATCCATACGTTAGAATAATATCATGTAAAAGCTTAGAAGAAGGACCGTCTCAATGTTCTACAATTTTACAAAGAAATGACCGAGCGATCGTTTTGGCCGATTTGGTAGGTTTAGGGTTAATATTCATCACTTAGTGCGTGACTTTAGTTATGTAAGAGTGGAGAATTTGCGGAATGCAGTATTTGTATATATGATCTATATATTGTTACGAACCTTAGTGGGAATGTCCAGTAAGCGCGGCAGTGAAATACCGAAGGCGCCGCCAGAAAGTGAAGATCGTAAGGACAATAAGGACAGTAAGTTTTGGTAAGCATCAATGAACGGTCGAAAACAGAGAGCGAAAGGAAAATTTGTATAATAAGAGACGAAAGAGAAAGTTTAGTAAGAAAGTAAAGATAGAAGGTAGAGGGGTTGAGGATAGAAAATATATATGAAAGTGAATGTGAAATAGATTAGGATTACTTTGTAATTAGTATATTATATATTATATTGAAAGAAAAGAACACAGAGAAGTCATTACAAAGGTACATCCACGCATTACCTCTTTTTTCCGCCTTCCACCTAATTTCCCCCCTTAAAGTTATCAATTAGTTTTCAAATCTGAATTATAACCATTTTCTTGTGTGGTATCATTTAATAATTGAGAATTAATACGAAAAAAAGCGTGAACATTAATATGAAAAAAGTTGGGTGGTTGGATTGGGACTCGAACGCAGGGTTTAAGAGTATATTTATATGCAAAAATAAGGATTTTTTCGCGCATTATGCAGACCGCGTATCCAGCAGTTTGAGACTCAAATATAGAGCGGGGTTTTCTGAACAAACGATCCTCATTGGTAATATAGAATTTGAAATGGCTCAAGGTATGTAAATGTTGAAGGTGGAATGAGCAAACATGCGGATATTTCCGCACGATATACAGATCTTATGTACTTCGGAGCTCGGTCATAGAGCAAAGTATCCTGAGCAAACGCTCCTCATTGGGAATATAAAATATGAGGTACGTTATAGTATGTAAATGTTGAGAGGTAAATAAGTAAAAATTGATTTCATACGCGATTTGCAGGCTCCATGTCTAATTGTTCGGCGGTCAACTATAAAACAAGGTGTCTTGGACAAACAATCCTCATTCTGATATAAAATATTGAGTTAGTCAAGGCATTTCAATCTTCAACGTAATGGTCTCCAGAATCCTCTCCCTATTAACTCCAGATTTTCTTTTCTCCTTGTATTTATAATAAAACACGTTACATCATAATCCGTTGAAAAAAAAATTCATCTAAGAGATCGAGCTCTTTAAGATTATATTAGAGTACATTTTGGTATTACTGCTAAACCGAACTGACAACTGCAAGTAATTCTCCATTAATTTCATAACCATCGGATAACGAAAAATAGCCAAACGACATCTCGAAGTATCGAGAAATTGATGAAGCATCGTGCGGCCAGAATGAAGCTACGACAGATCCATGAATGGCGGCCGTTAGAAGAAATGAAAAAAATGGAAAAGCGGTTGTGACAAGGAGGACGAGGAAGAGGGCAAGTCGAAAGCTTAATTCCTGTCGGCTCTTGCCCCGAGGGCCGACCTACTTATTTCTCGGCAGGTATCAGAGATTTTTAAGCGACTTTCCCGGATTTTCTCCCCGATGAGAGAAGGCAAATTCTTGGGCACTCAACGAGGCGGTGGGATTTTTTCCCTTTTGTACTTCGTTCATCATTCGCTCGAATTCGTGGATAGAACCGGCGGAAGGTATTTCGTAACGCATTATCGTGGTCTACAAGCGCGGAATATTGGGGTTGGATTACCGGGAACGACATGACGTTGCGAATGGATATTCGGATTCCCAGCGGGTAGGTGGTAGATTCGCATCCTGTCAATCGGCTCTGAATTTTTCCACGCGACGTGTACTACATGAGCGCGGGTGTGGAAACTTTTATACGATCCTAGGCTACAGTATGTTACATCGGGAAATCTTTCATGTTGTTACTAAAGCTCGTATTATTAAAGGAAATTTGAAACATCGGTTTGCCAGCACATTATATAACATAAAATAATATTCCGCTGCTACAGCTTTGTTAAATGGCTATTTTGATGAAAAGGAATCGTATAATCTGTAGCCACGTAGATTATTAATACGTGGGACGACTGAGGAATACTACTTTTAAGAATATGTATGCATAAATAACTAGTAACGAGGAAACGCGTCGTGATAAAAGAAGTCGTTAGCTCGTATAAGCAAGGTATCATGCAGCAGCAAAGGAAAAAAAAAAACATCATAATACCATGCTCGAAAAATAGAGAAACGTGAAAAAGGGAGTCTTCCATAAGCGTGATTGCAAAAAGCGCAGAGTGCAAAAAAAAGGTGATATTCGTCGATACATCTTTTGCAAATAGGATGCTTCTAGTCAGCGCATCCGGCCACGCCTTTCTACTTCTAGAATTGTTTCCTCCTTAGGCCGCTAATCGTTATATCTCTTTCCCCCAGTTCTGCTCCCAGGCAGATCGATTTCGTGAGTCAGCTAACTAAGGGCTGTTAATCGTAGGGAGACCCTAATCGTAGAATACTGCAAATCCAAGACGGGGTTAAGTAATCTTAGCGTTAATGTCGCCTACGCATTTCCTGTTTCTCTATTATCTTATTTTTCATCGTTCAAAAGTTCGTATCGGGCAGGGTGTCCTACCTTTGAGCAAAGATACAAAGTGAGTACGTTTTTTATCATATATACAAACTAGAATAAGTATCGTGCAAAAACAGGCTGACTTGGAACATAACATTTTTTATTACAACGATTTCTATGCAACGAGAGAAAACGTGTTATGTATTTTTATTAGTATTGGAGAAAGAGGGTTAATAAGATTAACAGTTGCCTTGATGATGACTAATAACGTCTCGTTATTATTGCCTCCCGAAACCTCTTTCATGACCAGTTTTATTTAATAATTGCAGGCGTCAGCCTTATTAGCATTCTGTTCTACTTGATTATCATCCTTGTGCATCCTGCTCTTGCCATAATTACAATTCTAATTAATTTACGTTATGCTCACTGTACAGCAGTAGTATAAAATAATTATTATGATAAAATCATCGCGCGACATATCAACTGATTAATCGCAGCGCTTTTCGTTTTCATTTGTCTCTCCATGACACAATTTTCTCCCGGTTGACAACGTCAAGTTTCGCGATAAATTTGTTTGTTACGTTGATTGACAATTGTGCTTCCCTACTTTTTGTTATAAATTAATGCACGCAAGTGAACATCCATCTGTGCGGTAGAAAAGTATCCCTTTCAATTCAAAGCTGGGAAACCATATGTATCAAGGGATAATTAAGCACGGATTAAGTGGTAGCTTGACTGGCCATTTGGGCGTTTCATCGTATGCGAAGGCACATAAAGGCTTCTCAAGTCCTTTGATCATAATCTTATTAAGTATCGAATTATTAAGGAACAATATATAAAGATTTCAACAATTAAAGAAATTTTCATTTTTGCGTCTCTAATCTTGATGAAAGACAGACGGAATAATCCACTCGGCCATCAACTTGACGATCTGGATATTCCAAAAATCCAAGGTACAAGAATGAACATTGTTCGTTTAGACGAATTGTCAAAAGACACTTTCTCGAATTTCTCAAATACGCTATTTAATTATAAGCGATGGCTATCGGCAGCGAAGGATACTCGAACGACTAAATCATTCCGCAATAATCTGATGCGTGACTCTCGGTAATTCCATCCGCACAAAATTCGCGGTAAGAGAATTTTTCCCCGCGTCGGATGATTGGTAACCAAGTTACAGATCGTTCACGGCCCAGCGATCTTACTTAATCATACTCATGGCCCGAGGAGTTTTCTGTCCAACGGTATAATCTATCGCCAGTTACGTGAAACAAGAATCTCGGTTAATGCCTTGAGAGGATCATCGATAAAGCGGTATTTGGTAAAAAATGGGGAGGAGAAGGAGAAGGAGGAACCTTGGAAAAATATGTAGCACGCGATCGACCCCATTCTGATCGGCTCGAATCACGGTTTTAATCCGGATTTATCGCTGTGTATCCCTGAAAACCGTACAGTTTGGTATCCACGAAGATCTCGAGGCATGGTACAAAGATTGGAAGGCGTTGATATTGGCTCGAAGGACTATGGTTACGGCTATTAAAAAGATTAAGGGTGCGAATAGGGAAAAAATGAAAGGCTCGAATCAACGAAGGGTCATAGGAAACTCGAAAAAATCATGAGGACTATCAAGATATGGGAGATACAATCATAATTATTCTTACACATTCCGATAACACATAAGATTCTATACCATTGAGACACACGAAGGCAAATATACGCATTTTAAATACTCCCATCATCCAGATTTACAGTTACATTTTACCGTATATTTAGAAAAATTTGCAGTTTAGGTATTCGAGGAGGTAATAATCGCGTACTTTTCCTCCGCGATAATTAGCTATTTAATCAACTCCTCCGTCAACAAGACCATTAGTTGATTTGAAAGATATATTTGTAAAGCGAAGGCATTGAGGTTAAAAGGCAACTTTACTGAAGTTGTCCGGGGGCACGTATCTCGCTGAGTAAATAGCGTACTCTTAGCCTCATCCGCTGAGTAATCTTCTGGAAAGAAAAAAGGAAAGCTCCGGTAAAGAAACGAGTTGGTTGTTGAAATATTTACATCCGGTAGTGTCAAAGGGGAACAAGGAAATACCTGGCGTAATGCGGCTTTGTTCCGGGCGCTTCGCCCTTTCGACGATTGTTCGCGATAAAAGCTGTTACAGTTTAATTGAATGGTGAGTTCAAACGAGGTTTGACGGAGGGCACGAATCTGGGAGCATCGAGCGATTCTTCAGGGAAGCGGGCCTTTATTGAAGCAACAATACTTGCGCGTAACAAACCGCCGAGGCCGCGTGAATACAAAGGGAAAGGGGGAGAATTATTATCGTCGAAGCTCGGACCGTGCAGCGTTGATCGCCAATGGCTACGCAACCTCAAACTTTTAAACACGACCGGTCCATTACTAGTTCGGATTTCGAAATGTCGTTGCACCGGCGGCAACAAAATTCGAGCGCAGTTCGTTATCGGGAACAGCTATTTGCGAACCAGATATATGCATTAAAGTCCGACGAATGGTGCATCGGAACGTAGCCAGAGGTAAAATGCAAAAAACGTTGCAAGCCTGGCCGCGAGCCGTGACAAAGACTAAAATCGCTGTCATATCCGCGGAAAAATTTATGAACGGTGGTTAACGTGTGACGAGCAAACAGCATAATACCAATTTTTTCTGTAATAATAACTTTTGACACGTTTATTCTCATACATTTTGCACCTATTTTCAAAATCCATTAGCACCATGCTTTTTTCAACGCACCGAGTAACGATCTCGGAGTAATACGGCTTCGTATATCGCAAAATGTAACATACAACTATTTATATCCTAAACACTGAGAAGCCTAAATGGATTTCAAAGAGTAAAAGTGTACAACGATGAAGTCCTCACATACATGCTCCATAGACATAAATACACTACATACACTACATATACATTTCCAATAGTCACTCTATTTAAAATAATCTCGTCACAAAACGCTCTAAAATATCTATTCCTTAACCAACCTATCAAAAATGATTTAAAACATCTATTCCTTCACAAATTCGATTTTCTCAAAACTTCCCATGAGATGAACACTATTCCGTGTATTTTACCATTAGAAACACTATACATATCCACCTGACGCGAGTAGCATGCGAATGATAGTATTAATATGGCACAAAAATGTGCGAGAGATAAGGCGAGAAAGATTCGCAATGGATTCCTACGACAAAAACGTACTCACATAAAGAAAAAAACAGACATCGTTTAACCATTCTCCAGTAACGAAGCCAAAAAACAAAACCAGTCACTCGTACTTTTCACCTTAAAAACCACATATATTACTCAACCTTCTTATTCACAATCTATTCTCCTTAGCTCCTTCCCTTACATCAGTAAACTCACAAATTAACCGCGAACGTCCTAAATACTCCACGCAGCATAAATCCCCCGAAAGCCAGGAAAGAGGCCTAAAAACAGATCTCGGGTTAAATATCGCAATCCTTATAACGGGCTCCTGTCCACGTCCGACGTTAATGCCGGGCACAGGCAGGTCCATTAGAAAGATTCGGGGCGATTCCGGGTAGCCAATGAAAAGAACCGGAAGCCAGGGTGAGGCTGAAGGCGAGACTTTATCGCGATTCGAGGTGGTGAGGCCAGAATCGATAAGAATCGGCGAGCCGCCGGGGCTGTGCTGCGCCTGGTGGAAGCGGGGAGAGAAAACGGATGGAGAGAGAGATATGGAGGAGCAGGGATATTCCCCCGAGCTAGACACGGTGAGATACGATAACGTCTTAACTGGCCTGGCTCCTGGGCTCACCCCACCTGTGGGCCGCCCTGGCAGAAGGGCAGAAGGGTTGGAGTTTCGCTCTCCTCGGGACTTCCGGCGGCTCTCTACCGAAATAAGGAAGATACAGGGAGGCAGTTTGACACGAGGCGCAGGAGGATAAGCGAGGATCGGCGGCATCGTGCAACGGCCGTCGAGAAATACGAGAGCACTAGGGGTCATCTTGATCTCGAACGTTTTGGAAAAAATCGTCGGCTATGGCCTTCAAGGAGTTGAGTCAAATTGGATAGGATAATCGATATACGATTGTTTTATTGGTAAGTAAGAGTATGGACGAAATAAACAGTTTTTAAGTGAAAAAAAAAATAATAATAATAAAAAGTAATAAAATACATTCACTTAAAAACAAATTTTTAAGTGAATGTATTTTATTACTTTTTTATTATTATTTTTTTTGTGTGGTGGAAGGATGTGGTTGAAAGTATTCGTTGTCGTTTTATAATTCTGCAAAGATAGAAGGGTGGTGTTGTATATAGTCGTTATTCCGTTGCTTCCTGTATGTACAGAGGAAAATGTAGGACGTCGTTTATCTAAGCAATTTTTGGTATTACGTCGACAAATGGAATAAAGGTTTTTTACTGAACCGAAGAGCGATGTTAGTTTTCGTGTTCTTGAAAAGTAGATTTTCCTTTGGATTGCGGGGAAGGACAAAAATGGGTGAGCGAATCCAAAAACGGTAGTGTTAAATCGACCTCATTCGTTGGACACAATGCAGCAAGATCAATAAGAAGAAGAGCAAAAATAATATTTTTCATCGCCAGCAGGTATTCTAAAAATTCCTATGTTCCGGTATTTCAAAGCAGCAACAGTATCGATCGAAGCGAGATCAATAGGCATTGCTTCAAAATTTTCAGTTTATCCGCTTAACTATCGACATCGACTTTTGAGATCATTTCGCTAATGATCTAATGTTTAAACCAAATTCGAATCACCAAATCCACGATATACGCATCGTATAATAGAATATCTCAGGACAATTTTAAGGTTTGTACTAATGCTGGGTGAAGCTCGTGGACAAATCGATGCCAGTGGCTATTATCGCATGCTATTGCTGCTCCAAAGATGAAAGAAGAAAGCTGAAATAACGACAGAAGCAGCAAGATAAGCGCAAATGTTAAGGTAAGGAAGATGTATAACGTTTTAACGTTTCGACTTATCGCGTTCCATTAAATGACGCGATTTGCTTTCACAGCGATGGATCCGTAAATGTTTCACCGAACAAGAAAGAAACAACCGAGTGAATAAATCACTTGGAAAGAGTGCCGATAAGCGCCTTCGGGGGCGGGTGGCGGGAGAATTAAGGGAAAAAAAATTGCAACGAAAGCAAACCTTTTCACCCCTTCATAGCGACCGCCACTGACCTTCCCCTGACAACCTTTAACCTGTATCGATAACGCCTCGCTGAAAAGGTTAAAGGATCGTTCCCGATACCTCGACGGAGCTCAGAAATACAGAAATGCAATCAACAGAAATTATTTGATAATAAAGTATCGGCATTTTTAACCACGACACAGCTCCAAGCGAGTCGCACGGATCAATAATTTCAGGACACTTTCGACCGGATATTTTCTAATATTAACACGCATTCTGTACCAACGCTAAAATAACACATCGCAATTAAACTCTAATAGCTCAAATTCCTGTTAATTTCAACCTGACAATTCTACATTAATCAATCTGCCCACGCGTTACATTTAGCTCGCAATCAAATACAAATAACAGCAGAACTAAAATATACGATAACAGACCATATAACACCTCCGCATATCAAATCTGCATCGTAAAGCGCGATGGAACAGCGTAACTCGTAATTAAACAAACGCATCAGACTCATGGAGTAACAACACAAACCAACCCGAAGCACGGTAACTAAGCAGTAGTATTTATCTTGCCAGCCAGAACGCAATCATCGTTAAGGCACGCGCTTCAAACGTCACTCGGAAGTCAGAATAGGTAATGAGCGTATACAGAGTACTCGTCCGATCTTCAGACCGAAACCTAAGATCAGGAAGCACGCGCGTTAGGAAACATTGAACTTTATCAAGCATAAAAAAAGGACGATAACGGTCATCTTATCTCCGCTTGAAGTGAATAAGGGACAGGAAAAAAACCAGCCCCCTCCCTTCCTCGCGAAGTAAGAAACTAGGGAGAGAAGTCTTCCTAAAAGGCTTCGAAAAAAGAAAGCTGAGGGAAAGTCAGCGAGTGAAACTAGCAAACGAAAGTGCAGCGTCGATGTCACGTAGGGCGCCACTGCGGAAGCACGCGCTTCCGCCGGAAGCAGGACTAGGAAGAGGAGGAAAAATGAGTGGAAGGGAATGGTGGCGGGGGGAAGGGCAACGCATTCCACACGCAGCGCGCCTACCTTCGGTATGGCCGTTCCTTCTGAAACTTTCATGAGGCTCACGCTGATCGGCGAGGGGAGAGGAGGAGCTTTTTATTCGCGCTGAGCGCTTTGCATTTTTACGACGGAGCAAGGTTATGCGCTGAGGACCTTCCACGAGACCTTTGAGGTTTTCACGCGCGGCGTAAGAACTCACGCGAAAGGATCCTCGTTCTCCACTCGATGGTTTGGGAGGTCCTTCTAGGATGGGCGCGTATTGCCCATCGAAAAGTCGGGAGGACGAAAGGGCGCTGTTGGAATGAATTACTTATTCAAAGTAACAGAGGGGGATTCTATCACGGTGTCTTTATAATTTTTCTATCCTTAAAAGTGATTGTGAATCGATCCTTAACGAGAACTTGTGAATGAAAAAAAGGTACGGCTTTTGTCTCGCAGATCGCTCAAACTCTTTGAGAATAATTCAGATTTGAATTGTCGTTGAATATGCGTGTGTTATTGTTGTATGCTTTAAGGTGATGTATCGTTGATGTTAACGTGAAAAGGATTCTTGGAGAATCAAGACACTTTGATACAGAATGAACATTCAGAATATCGACGATTCACGGGGTGATTTATTGATACAATGCACTGGTTTACGACCAAGGTGAAATCACATACAGGAACACTTCAACAACATCTTTGAAGCTTTCGTGGATAATGCATGAGGACATTGTTGCAAGAAGCGACAGTTTTCTGACTGCATAATGATTTATTTAAGAGACGTTTCATCACTAAGCTTTGATACCACCCTCTGCGTGAAAGTCGATGTAATAAATTACCCGTTAGACTAATGTAAACACCCGATAAAGGTGTACAAAAATACGATTTAAACACATTCATAGAATATCTTATTATCGAGAAAATACATGTTTATTGAAAAAAATCGTTGATCACCTTAATCCATCTTAAGTCCAATTCAAATTGTACACTGCACATTTTCAATAGTAACCGACACTCATAACGAAATATTATTCTACCTATACACACACCTCGTATTCCTTACGCAAAACACCACAAATCGCTCACAAAATCCAGCGCGCAGTCGAGTATCGAAGGTAGAAAGCTTGAATTTCAAAAAAATACTTCTGACATATAAACAATACCGAGGGATTACTAAATCCATCGAAACAATATTGGATATAGCGAGGCTGGCTAAAATTGATCAGCGGCCCATAAACGCCGATAGCAAAGCAAACGGGACCAGCAAAGTACAAAGCAATTTCCATTCTGAGCTAATCCACCTTTAGGCGCGTCGGATCGCTGCAGCGGCTGCAGCCTGGAAGACCCTTCGGCCTCTCAGAATGTTTCGCTCCTCCTTTCGTCGCTTCTAAATAACTTTATTTCACAGCCCCCGGCGCCGTCGCCCATTCTCATTCTTATTCGGCAAATCCGTATTCCACCAGGCCCGCCGTTTTCTTTGCGAACTCGTTCGTACCTTCCATTCGTTCCAGAGGTCTGGCGAGAGGCGGGGGTGGGGAGGGGCGAAACTTGCGATAAGTCGATCCGTCAGGTGCAACCCGAAAAGAAAGCTTTCAATGGGAACGTCTCGGGCTAAGAACACGGATTCCATGGGTGCCCTGCAACCGACGAGAACTTTCGACCGCTTCGCGACGAGAATTGGCGAGACATCGCAGTCGTTTTCAAGGCTCGACCCTGAAGAGGCGAGAGAGGCCAAAGGAAGCGCAGGGTAACTGGCTTAAGTTAAAAATATGAACACCGCCAAATTGGTAAATGGGGAAAATTGAATGATCGGTTTTAGTTGTAATCGTTGTAAGAGGAGGAGTGTTAGTAATACATAAAAAAAAATATAGGCAAATACGCTAACCAAGATGAAGTTAAGCGTTCTCTTTCATTTTAAATATTTACTTTCTTTGAAATTATTTGCTTTAGTTTACTTGTAATCCTATCACATTTACGTTGGTTTCGAGATAAACGTGGGAAATTTTCAGCACGCTTACAAAATACCAGCAAATAAGTCAAGAGAAATTTTACTTCCGTCTCCCTTGTTTCGTAGTCCATACCTAATACATATTGCTATCGAAAAGCAACTCAAATCTCAAAAGATTACATTATCCTGAAATACGCGCAACGAATTTGAAGATTTATTATAAAAACAATTGTCTTTCGGAAGGAACATCTGCCAAGGATTCGTTTGAGTCGTAAGTCGACACTCAATAGAATACAAATTGCGTCTAATTGTTCGGCAGTGCGCCCGAGGAATCGAGAGGAAGTCCACGATGATGTTAAATTCAGAAATCAAGAAATCCGTGCGACGAATTAGAATTTTTACATAAACTAGCCTTCCTTCGGGAGGAATATCCGCCAACCGATTCACTGGAGTCGCAAGTCGATCGTCAAAGGAATACAGATTGCATCTAATTGTTCAAGTGCTACGCTCCAGGAATCGGAAGGTAGTTCTCGGTGGAGTTAAATCCAGAAATCACGAGCGCAGCTGTTTCTGGCAGTGACCATAAAAAAACAAACCGCTCGAATGTAGGAGCTGCTCAATAAAACATAAGAGGGTGATCAAATAAAACCATCAGCGCATCCGGGGGCGTAAATACAAGAATGGAAGGCGGATAGGAGAAGAAAGAGAGGGAAGCCGGAGGTTGAAAGGAAGGAGAATCGATATCGATCAACGGCGCACCGGTGCGTCATAGGTTCCGAGCTGTTTTTCTCCATGGCGAACGACTTCGTCTTTTACCCCACGAATCGCGAATAACATCCGCGCGAGATCGTAAAATTCTGAAAAATTTATTGCCCACCGCCTTAGCGTAGTACCGTGACGTTCGGCAGGATGCCTTTTGCACGAGGAAAGACGATACGCTCGCTGATACATATTTAACTGTCCGATCCTCTCAGCAGCTTGTTCAAACCGCACACGAACGAGGGTCTTGTTTGATAAATTTTTGAATGGCCAAACGGAGAGCAGGAGATGCCGAAAAGGACTCAAAGGACGAGACGCCCTTTCGATAGCTATTTCAAGCACGATAGCTATTTGAAGACGGTCACTAGGATTAATAATTTCTCTCTTTTAGGCCTAAGGGTTTCTGTATTACTCCTCCTATCGTAAAATAGTGTCTCCCTTTTTACTGAATCTTTATGCATCAATTCGTAACAATTTTTTCACTTCACCTTTATATTTTGTATAATTAACGCCATTTAGTTTTACCGATCCGGATAAATATATAGGAAACATTCTAGACCATTTTCTGCGGTGGATCGGGAATTATTTGAAAGAATAACTGTTTCAATAAATGTACAAATTTTGAAATTATAAGGCTTGTTTATGCGCTGAAGCGTTTTGCTTTGTTATTACGATATTTATTTATATTATGAAAGGGAAAGGTAAGAGAAGCTGGCGGAGGGAGAGAGGTAAGGCGTGGATCTATTGTAATCAATACTATTCAATCAATCTATTGTAATCAATACTATTGTAATGACCTTTCTGCTTTCCTTTTCTTTTAGTATAATATACAATATATTAATTACAACGTAATCCCAGTCTATTTTACATTCACTCTCCTATATGTTCTTTACTTTGAACTTCCCTTCTACCCTTATTTTCTTACTAAACTTTCTCTTTTGTTCCCTATTATAAAATTGTTTTTTTCGCTTTCCATCAGAAAAACTGCTCCTTTTCGCTTTCTATATTCGATTGTTTACTGTCGCATACCAAACCTTATTCCCCTTACTATTTCGACTTTCTGCCAGTGCCTTCGGTACTTCACTTCCGCCTGTACGACTAGGCATTTCTCTCTCACTAGGATTCGGCACCGCTTATCGCTACTATACACAAACGCTGCATTTTGCAGTTTCCAGTTGTCCTCCCTGGCATTCTGGAAGATGTACTTTTTTCTATATTAAAATTAAATATTAATTTAAAAATACGCAATTCGAACAATCTCAGCGCTGTTGGTGATACCGATATTAAATCCTACACACGTCATAACTGTGTGAACGTGAAAATAGTCCAGCGTGAGAATGAGTACATGTTTCGTAGATTATAAGTGCGTGGACCGAGTGAGGTGTGTTTGGGCTGTAAGGCGACGAGTGAAGAGCGATAGAAACAGAGTGCATGGCTTCGTTTTGGGTGACGCGTAGTTTAGAGGAAAGCACGTGGCCGATGAGCGTGAAAACGTTTACGAACAAGAGGGGGTGCGTGCAGGGATGCTAGGAAAGCGCGAGAATCTTAAGAGAGGGTATAGCGCAGTCGAGAACGAAGAGTCATAGAGAGCAGTAGAGAAAAGAGAATCACAGAGTACAGAGTCAGAGTACAGAGTATAGAGTAAACAGTCAAAGTACAGAGTCAGAGTCAGAGTAAAGAGTCAGAGTATAAAGAGTCAGAGAACAGAGTACAGAGTCAGAGTAGAGAGCAAAGCAGAATTGGCGTAGAAAAACATATTGTGTAAACTGTATTCTAGTAATAGTAAAAAACTAAAAAGTAACAGTGATAAACTAGTAAGTCTTTTATCAACACAAGTCACTGGCGAAAAAATACTTGAACCTAACCATCAACACAAAAAATAAAAATCCTATGCAGTCCTCGCGTAACAATCATAATTCTAAATGAATATACGTATAAAATCTCACTAGTAAGCGAGAATAAATTTCAAAGCTGCCAGCGGTTTGTTTGATAAAAATTGAAAAATAGATATACAACCTGAGCCATATCAATACGTCAATATTTGTTATAGACGATCAACAATAGTTTACTACATCATTCAAATGGATTACATTTATGCCCCGTCGCTGAGAGCTTTTCCGTCGATACAAATCAGGTTTTCAAGCATAAAAAGCAAAATAGGTCAACCTACAGCTAATGAATGAACTGCGCCACATTATTTTTTAACCTCCTATAATCCACTATTATTATAAAATCCTGCACCCTTCCACGTTTACTTTACAATTCTCCAGCAATTTATTGTCCATACATAAAATACCTCCGTATACGTATAGTATGCGCGCAACCTTCTTCTCCCTTTAAAAACCCGATATTATCTTAAAACAAGGATTAAAACACAACCAGAGTGTCAGAGATCCAAATGCGGGTGATAACGATTCAATAATAATTCACGAGTGAGCCGCACGTGAAGACGTTGGTATCTGCGGAAAAGCATCTCGTTCCTTGCGGGGAATGCAAAAGACGATCCCAGACGGGGAGGCTGTCTCGCGCTAGATAGCGCGTATTTGTTGCCCAGTTTGCTCTCCCACCTTCCTCGCCCCTCCATTCCCCCGGGCAAAAACCAGAAATTGAACGCCGGCAGCCTCTTTGGCTCTTTATTGGCGGATATTTGATAGCCTCGAGTCAATCGCGATTAGTACCCGCCAATCTTTTTGCGGCCAAAAAAAAAAGGAAGAGCGGAAGAGAAGAAGAGGGAGAAGGAAGGAGAGAAAGAAAACCCGTTGCCGCGGACCACTTCCAATTTCGAACCTGTACGTGTTTGCTATACCCTCGGTGCCCGCCCACTTTGTTGTTCGTTCCGAACAAAGATGCAGTTTACCCAATACCCGGGGATGTACTTCAAGTCGGCACTGGCGCAGACCAGGGAACGCTGGATTACCGGAAATTGATTTATAATAACGCACGTCCCCGAGGGCTGACGAAAGAAAGGCACGGCCGGTTATTCGGAGATCAGGATTGATTACGCTCGCCAAATGGAGATTACGCGTCATCACCGGTATTAATATTAATGGCGCGCATATCGAGCCGTTAAACCGAGTTGCATCAAATATTTGCATCCGATATTGAATGCAAAAGTGGTCATTACGCGACATGCCAAGGGGCATTCGTGGTAGGATCATTAGCGAAAAATTCCAGGGCCGAGCCGGCGACGAATTAATATTCAGGCACGAATTGGCCCGGGTTACGATTGAATTCCCGATCGGCGCGGTAAATCGATGGGCGCCGGTTTATCGATAGGAAGCAAAATTGATCGCACGTTTAATCGCGACGATTCCATAGGGCTTCCTTCCCTCCTGGCCAAATGACCAGCGCCGCGAATTACGCTCCTCCCCACGGCCGAGGTTTTTATTCAAATGCCCGCCGATTTCGACGTTGGCGGCAGATCCGCGCATCGGGAGGGGGAACTAATACCATGGATACGTGGAAAAACAATAAAGCTACTGGAGCGAGGGGGCGAGAAGGGCGGTTGGATGAACATGGGTACGTACCGTTGGCTCGACCTGAGAAAATCCTCGACACACCGCAGGGGCGAAGGGTGTCTTTTGCTGGACACACCTATCCTTACCTTTGACAATCGCCCAGTCCCTGCGTTTAGACTGTGACGTTACAAGTTGCAAAGGCGCAGGAGCTCTGTACTTACGAGGGATCTGATAAAATCCTCGATTTACTGCTTCCGCGTACCATGATTCTATCTATATTTACTTTAATGCTTTGAGACTCATCGCTTACTTCGCGCGCTCTCATTTGCTCTGTTTTTGTAGCACGATCGAATTAATGTGCGTGATCGCTCAAGGAATGACACACGCTTGGCTCGAAAAAACGTGTGAGCAGAAGAGTCCGCTTTTCGTCAGACCAATTAGATCTGCATTCCTCTGATAGGGTTTCTTACGTAATACCAAAAAAACATTTTATAAATACCTATCTCGATGGGTCGCTGTAAATTATGAAGCTCTTTATTACGATGAAAGACGGCACCGGCGTTGCCCAGTGAAATAGAGGGACCGCGGGCCGCTTGCGTACGCAAATTTGGAATGACGCATGAACGCGACGGTAGCAATTAATCGCTTGGTCGTCATTAATATCGCCTACGGAGCCACGAGGATGGGGCAAGGCCAAATTATCGGACCGCGGAAACTGGCTAAGTGATTTACGCAGAGTGCGCCCGGTTTGCGGTGGAGCGAAAGCATTCTTTCCTTCTTTTTATCAATCTACTCGCCTTAAGAAAGTTCTTTGGTAGAAACTAAAGAAAAGTTTGGCGAAAAAGTCAGAGTGCGGCCGTTGGCATCGTGATAACGTCAGTGACATGAAGATAAGATCGGAGGAACAGGAAACAGCGGAGTAAAGTCCGCGAAGGAAATCAAATCGATGAAAGAAACGAGACTACAGATAAGGTTGCCTGGAATAAAGGAATAAAATAGAATGAAATCGGAAGGGCGATTACGAAGAATATCCGATCGACGATCATAAGCGCATTGAGAAAAATGCTCGTTATCGAGTGAAAAAAGTATCACCACCTTACGTAAGATTATGAACGATGCCTATTTGTCTTTCTATCATCCTTCAAGTTTCCTTCTCACGGTAAAAAGCTTTTTCCACTTATACTCCAAATAGGTACATCTAAATTTACTATCGATAGAAGGAAAAAGAGCGCCGTATCGAAAAAAGCCCCAGCGCCGGCACGAAATTTCCAATAACACGCTATAAGCGCGTAACGCGTTTCGGCACCTTTGTCGCTTGACAACAAAACTGATTATTATTAATACCATTATCGTTGATGATCGCACGCACAAGTCCCATAGTTTGCGAAATACAAGCGCGTAATTATCACACGCCAATTATATCATAGCCGTATTACCTGCAGTTACACAACCGATTATTTTAATGGAAATATCGGGGGCCGACTGCAAAATAATCTCCCCGCCCCACGTGTACCGGATAAATCAATATCCCCAGGAATTTTATGTATGTCGCGTTGCACGAAAATTCTCTTTTACGCGCGAACCTCCCGAGCCGTGCTCGGGCTCCCTAGGTTTCTCGTACCAGAAATGAATTTATTACGAAGGCGAATAGCGCGGACCTTCTAACAGGATCCTACACCTCGTGCACCTCCCTTATCCGGCGTTATCGTATAAATTTTGTTATCCATTAAGCCGGTCCCGTTACCAGGAGAATGCCGCGCTAACGACGAGGTGCCAACGAGACCTCGAAGCCCTTTGCGATATCGAGCCCTCGGGAAAGACCTTGTTCGTCTAATGGATCAATTAGTCCCGTCTACCGGGCGCCCAATCAGCGCCGACCCAGGGACATTACCGGCAAAACCTAATAATTGCTAACGATATTCGCGATACCGCGGCGCTAAGAAGCCGCGTAACCGATGTTCTCCTAGGAGCGCCTCCCCGCCAGCCCTGTATCCCGGCGATATTAACGAACCGTGAAAATTGGATTCCGTCAGTGCGCCGCCGACAAAAACGGCCTTCGGCCCCGAGGCAACTGTGGCGTTCATCGATTCGGCCATTATCCGAATTTCAATTAGTAACCACCCCCGCGCGGAGGTATGGTAATGACGCTACCTGCATGACCCCGAGCTATGAAAAATAAAGCGGCGGGCCGCGCTGCCTAAAGCCCAATGATTCTGGCCCAAAGGCTTCGTCGCTGTGTTTTGATAACGACCAGCTACGCTTCCAAGTGGCGTTAATTAACGAAAATTATCGGGGAGAGGGCGGGATCGACGGAAGGAGACGACCTGTTATCGCGCGGTTTATCGCCATCGCCCGAACGAATATCGGGTTTGCCCGATACCATTGTTTTCGTATATAACTTCGAGGCGAATGCCAGGGACGTTGCAGCGTGCGATAATGAGAAATGTTCGAAGTAGGCCCCTTACCTTATCGAAGAGCAATAACGCCGCTCGTAATCCCTCCGAGCTCCGCGATCGGCCCCCCGGACTTCAGCCCTGCATTCCACGAAAAAGTTTCGACGATGCACTCACACACCATCGACGCTTCGAATCGCGAGTCAAGAAGTCCCCGACGTGACCGACTCTTAAGTACGGCGCTGATTAATCTCCGGCAAATCCTTCGTTAACTAATTCACGGAGGGACGCCTTCGTAGAGCACTCCGGCTTACGAGTTTACAAACTTGTCCGCTCATAATCTCGAAAAGCCCCCGCTCGAGCGCCTGGAGGCGCGAATGCGCCTTCGCCGATTTATATCTCCTCTTCCGCGGTTCTGCGCCTTTAACCGACCGGCAGAGAGTCGCGCTCCTTTCCGAATTGTCGGGGCGAAACGTCGGGCCAATCAGGAACAGTTCTCGTCGAACGCGCGATTATCCACGATCTTTTCGCAGATCAAATTGGCGAGTCACTCACACCGACTTCCATCCTTTTAGGGTTATCGGACTTGAACGAGAGGAAGTTGACCGGTTGGCGTTGAGTGTGAGGAGCGAAGGAAGAGAACGATCCGACTAAGCGAACGTGTTTTGCCGATCTGATCGGCCGATGGTGCGCGGCCAAACGATTCTCGTTGGCATACGCGACGAGACGAAGTTCAGGACGAAGCGACGAGAGATGCAAAACATCCGCACGCTTCCCGGCGACTGGAAGAGTCGCCGAGCGTCTACGGCCCTCGAGGCAAACAGTGCGCATGCGACATAAACAAACCGTAAAGAAAGAGTTCATATACCGGGTGGCCGCGATGCGGGGGGTTGCGATCGCATAAAAGGCTTTTGCAAAAGGCTGAGGAGAATTAGCGACTTTCAAGACGGTTTTTTTCGACGAGTTGTACAGTCTGTCTCGCGTGGAGCTCTGTTCTTTTTTCTTTATTTCGAATCGCCAAATAAAGGCAGAATCCCCATTGCACGTGTTATTTAATAGCGAATCACTTGCATCTTATTGTGAATGCCTAATATAAGTAGATTGCTATACAATTATTTGATACTATTTAAGAAATGATGCGATCTACTGGTTTTATGAGAACTGCCCTTTCGGCTTATCCGTTTTAAAATGCGTAGTGCAATATTTGCGTTCTATATATCTCATAAATAGATGTTTTAGAGATGACAGAAATATTTGCGAAACGTTTAATGTGTTATAAAAAAGAGATGAATTATTTTATATCTATTTTTCACTACCCAGATTTTACGTGGTCTTCGTTACTGTGAGATAAACGCAATACTTTAGATTTATCGGACGATAGCAGTGAAGGTTACTGTTAAAAGGATACTACATAGCACGTGAACTTCACGGTGGCGGGCAAAATCGATTTTACGAAGTGGGAATATAATTAAAGTCCGTCGATTGCGAAATCTAGGAGGATTACAAAAGCGCATCGATTGATGTAATGGAAAGGGCGACCGCTATCTTCGCGTGACAGCCGCAAGAGTGCTAGGAGTTCAATTGTCCTTGGAACAGAGCTAGGAGAGGATTCGCAAGAGGAGCAGTTGGTGGAATGCAATTTGGTTGATTTGCAGTCGCATCACTAAAGGCAAACGGTTTGATCGAGCGGTTATTCGCGACTATGATAAACTAAAATTATATAGATCCAAATGAGATATTAGTTGACACATTTTTAACAAAATTTATATTCCTCTTCAATATCAATTTTTTATATTTTTTTCAAGACAGCTTTTTGAAAATTAGAAACTGCAGCGACTATTCAAACATTTCTACAACTTTTTTTCTGATAAAAGATGACAAAATTACATATAAAACAAATATAGAATGTTTAAAATATTATCAATTTTGATATCAAATTTTATTGCTAAAGTCAATAGGGAATTTTTGATAACAATACATATTTCTTTGTTTAATAACATAAAGCGTAAAAGCAGATTTGCGAATAATATGACTCAAATGCGGAGGTATCCATTATTAAAGAACCATAATTCCAGCAAAGATCGTAGTTGTATAAACAGTGTCTTATATGCATCAGCTAACCACTCCAGTCTGCTTAATAATGTTCGCAACTACTGGGCGACTCCCGTTCCCGCATTATTCGTGTCTGACACAATCGCGCGTTATACCACTGTCGATCTTTAGCACAAGGCGGTATTGTACATTATAACAATGCAGTACGTAAACAATATGCAACTCTGTAGAATCGAGATTCGCAGGTACATCACTAACAGACATACTGCATGCAAACTGAAGCATTATGAAAGTTTCAAATTATGAATGTGGACCTCATTATATCGTATCTTACCCTACCTATGTCAGTAGTACGTAGGATATTTTTACAGCGATATATAGCATTCTACTTCCGTATTCTGCTATTTGAATCTCAACTCCACTACTAAAGGTTTGTCACGTGATACCGCCGTACACTAATCACGCAATCTTTACGAAAAATTCGAATACACCTTCGATAATAAAATCTATTTGAATAAAAATAATAAATACAAATATACGCACAAATATGCCCATGTATTAAGCCAATGGATATTAATGTTTGAAACATGTTAAAGGCTTGTATTAAACTAAAAATAAATAACGCGGAACACGAAAACTCCAAATAGCACCCTAAACATTTAGAATTTTAATCCAAAGGTCTAAAATAAAAGATGAAACGGGCTTTTCGTTATGGCCTTGCGTACAGTGTCCTAGTTTACGCCTACCATCATAGCACAAACGACTTCTAGTTTATGACGACTACCGTACCATAAACAAGTCTCGATTTACGAGGACTATCGGGGTACAAGACGTCAAGACGTTCTCCCATATACTCGAAGCAGCGAAAATCTCAATGGGTATATTGCAGTTTTGAGCCGGATGGAAATCTGCATGAAATTTCCGTTGAAGAAGTTTTCTCCACGCCCTTTTCTCAACAATCATTTGTTTTACCACTTATAAGAATTGATTAATCCAATTTTAATTTATAATCTGTAACACAACGATAACAAATGATCAACGCTGATACACGCACCTAAGTGGAACGTGCAGTGTCCCTAAGACGGAGAAAGTACAAAAATTTCAGGAGATGAGTTGACGTGGGCCAAAAAAGGAAGTCGGAAGCATACAAGGCGTGCTCGCGGAAAAATCGAAGATCAAAGACTTCTTCGGAAATTACGTTCGGCTGACTGCGACACGCCTCCGCCCGCTGGAAGTCACTCATAAACCCGGCGTATCTCGGAGCTTTTATTTCAAAGACATTTCATTGCCGTTTTACTGCCCACCCACCTCAAATCCCCCACCCCTCAGCCTCGCGCCTTAAGTTTCTCCCTCGCACGGCCCACGTTTCGCCATTTTCCGTTCTCGCCGCTTCGACACCGTGCTTTTTAGGCGAGCAATCACCGAAGGACTGTGGCGAGAGGGTAGAAGGGACTGCCGTGTCTGTTCGGCCTGTAAATCCAAAATAATTTAACCCGAGGGCGGGCGTTCCTAATCGTCAGGCGGCGCACGACTTTTTGACAGCCTCGTAAAAAATAAAGCGGCCGAGCTGTAATGCCCCCGGGGGCCGAGATTAACCATTAACTTTTTACTCGCCGACGTGACACGTAAGGTATTAAGTGTTCGTGTTTAGGGAAATCTTTTCGTAATCTACAGTCGGAGGAGGTTCGTGATACCGCAAAGTGAAAGGATATTCCACGGTGCGTAGGATGGTGATATGGACTCTTGCTTCTGGCCGTGTCGCGTTAAGTGCATTCTGTTTGATATCGGTGCTTGGTAATTCAGGAATATCGTGACTCGTGAATTACAATATTTTAGGAGGAATATATATAAAGATTTTTAGAGGTATCGATGTATCGTGAAATTTCTTTTACGAGAAGAAAGTGTCCGTAGCAGACAATGACTTGTAATCATAATGTTTGTTTCGATTTTAAGTTAAAAAATAAAACATGTGGCGTAAAAAACAGAAAAGAGTACGACTTTTACATTAATTAGATACTGTATAAGAAACAACATAGTAAAGTTACTAACAATGTCAAAATATGTAACTACACGCAATTATTCGATACTCCCGATTCCAACCTCGTTTTTCTTCAACCAAAGAGGATAATATCGTATACCATGGAACGAACGTATTCGTTTCATAGCTGTCAAGCCAGGCTTCAGTCGATTTATCAGCCGATGCAGATTAGACGCAACAAACATTTTTTTCGGCGATACACGATTTCCTCGGAAGTTCCGCACGGCCGTTGAAATATCGCCCGTTATCTAAGTTTATTTATTAGGTGCTATTATAATTCTTACAATCGCTTATCGTCCGAGCTCGTGCCGTACTGGAAAACATAATTCAGTGGCCTATCTCGCTCTGCCGCGTGCCCCGCAATGTTTTCCCTCTGCCATCGTTTAACGTTAAATGGAATTCCGTCGGTATGCCATGCCGCAGCTTGGCCCGCGGGATGAGCTTTACCGTGCAGACAAAGCTATAATACTGGCATGGCGTGATAGATGAATCATCGGAATCGTTACCTCGTTTTTACCTTTCACGCGCGAGCACCGCCCCCGGAACTCTCGCTGAGCAGCGGCTCGTAGTGAAAAAAAAAAGTTCGACATCGGCGAACGTCGATTTAAATCTTCGCACAGGGCAATTTGGCGAACCCGCGATTCGTGCGAGGAGATCTTCGCATCCCCAGTTTTAGAGAACGAATGGAGCGTATCGAGTGATTTTTTTTTTTTTTTACCTCGGTGTAGAGCATTATTTTTAAAGACCTTCGGTGGAAGTTTTTCGCTAGTTCCACTCTTTGCCCGATTCACGCTCTGGTACTTGATGCAATCGGATCTATTGCTTCACGTTTAGTATTGTTCCTAGCCCCTTTCTGCATGCATAACCGTACGGAAGCGCTCGTTTACATTGGCTGCACGAAGCACTGTATTGCATTTCCACGAAAATGAATAGAGGATAGCCGTTCGTCCGTATGTTTTCCTCGTGGCCCACTTCTGCGTGGATAACCATGACAACGGCGGAGTATATCTTAGTTTCGGACAAAGCTTTTTCGCTTTATTTTCATGAGGATATACGAGCGTTAATACGTCATTTTTCTTCTGATACGAATGCAAATTCCAATGCCATTCTCGCGAGATCCTACGCTGTCCT
Organism: Ampulex compressa; assembly: GCA_038496175.1. Classification (NCBI taxonomy): domain Eukaryota; kingdom Metazoa; phylum Arthropoda; class Insecta; order Hymenoptera; family Ampulicidae; genus Ampulex; species Ampulex compressa. The sequence goes on from JBCFXI010001136.1 coordinate 43,152, forward strand.
ACCTGCCAACATACCTGCTGATCAGGCACAATCTTCCCATCCAAAAGTATTGCCATTTCATCTCTGCAATAACATAAAATACATTTGCCAGGATAAAACCTGCCCTCCTTTCTTAAACGAAACACTAGCACTTGTGTCGTTCCTTACTCCATTCAAAAATCGCACTCCCAACACTCCGTCTTGGCACACCTTTCGATCCCCATACGTCGAGCGGGCTCATCGATGGAAGCATCGCAGACAGTCCTAATTATGAGTCAATATATTCAGCAGAAGTTTCGAAAGATGGAACAAAGCCTCGCCTCCGCGGGCAGTCGCGTGGATCGAGCGACAGCGCTTCGAGAGGAAGGGGAAAAAAGGAAAACAATGCGCCAGAGGGTAAACAGGCGGCAAACTCTTTCGCGCAAAATCAACGTAACGTCGTTAACCGGCGCGCTCGTTATCGTTCGCACGAATTGTTTATATTTCACGAGCCACCAACGGCGAATGCCAAGTTACGCCCGCGGCCAGTTGCAAGGTGAAAATTTCCGTCACGCGCGCACGCGTGCCGGAACATACACGGGGAAGAGGAGATTGATCGCGTATACGTTGTTAAAGTCGTTAGTAGCGCAAGTTAACCGAGTTATACGGTTACAGCGGGCAACGCTGCCGTCTTCATTGAATTACGACTTAGGCACATCGAGGCGGGCGGTACACGCCGGGTTTACGCCGCGTGGATTACCATGCAAATTCGCCACATTGAATTTCATAGTTTCGACAGCTGTAACAACCGAATAGATTCGTTGTGACGCGCAGCGGTGGGAGACGACGTCACCTTAGCCGCCGCTTCCTGATAAGCGAATTGTTTAGCCCGCGCTACCGCTGGCTGAAGGATTAATCCAATCGAGGCCGCGATACGGACGTTGTTCCGCGGCTTCCGACGAAAGCGCGAATTATCCGAGAAAGCGCCGTCTTAACTTTTGGGCCCAGCTTCGTTTGCTCGTCGCGCCAACGAGCGTGGAAACTGTTGTAAGAGTTTAGAAACTGCGGAATGCAGCGTTTGAGCATATTCCCGATAAGTAGTAACGAACACTAGTGGGAGAGGAAGGTCTGGTTGTAGAGGCGATAGTGAAGTACCGCAGGCGCCGCCGTAAAATCAAGATTATAAAAACAGCAAGATTTGATAAGCGACGGTGCACGGTTAAATTCAGAAAGCGAAGAGAACAGTTTTGATTGTAGAAAGCGAAAGAGAAAATCTAGCAAGGAAGTGAGGGTAGAAGGGCTGATGGTAGAGTATATATATAAGGAAGTGAGTTTAACAATAGACTAGGATTGCTTTGTAATTAATACAACATATATCAACCTGAAAGGAAGATCAAAATGATACAAAATTATACAAAATTATATACACGCCTTACACCTCTTCGTTCCACCTGCTCATCTCATCTAATCCTGATAGTCCTAACATTGTTAACGACTGCTCGTCGATCTAACTATCGTTAATATTTTGGAAAATGCTTGCAACGGAACTTTGCTTCCATCATTCTGTGGTTAAATGGAATACATATACGTGTAACGGTGAAAATATATATCGTTTACAATATTGACGCTTTAAGCTGAAACGGGCAAGCTAATTTACTATATCGATGCACAAAATGTGTAATTCTGATAGTTTAAAACGTTTTATATTTGATTATCCTCGTTGTACAAGTTGAAATGATTTTTATAGAATTTTTCAAGTTTGGACTGTTAACGCTGGAGTAACTTTGATTAACCGGATGCAGCATAATACACTCGCACGCGTATCTGTTATATTTCCACGGCCAGGATAAAAGCGCGAATGAATTCTGAGGTAGGTCAAGATGTTTATACGAACATTGACTTCTATGGCATCAATAGTTTCCCTTGAGAATCTCGACGGTTAAGCCGAGATTAAAGGACTTATAACAGATTACGTATTGAATGAAAATCGATAATTCAAGAGGATTTCGAGTATTTAAATCCACCGACAAAGTACTTGGGCCGAGTTATTGAGCATGATGGCAGATTGATGTGGAAGAGCTCGAACTTGTTCGCCGGGCAATTTAAAATTCTTTGTAACGTAAATGCAAGTTTAACAATTAGCTTTACATAGCCTTTTATTGGATTTATCCGGAATACAACGTCCAGCTCTTTTACCCGAGGCAATTCCGTACGATTTCTTCGGATATAAATATTCACAAGTAATATTAGTACATACCGACATTAAATGGCTTCAGTTTGACATGACGCAGAGTTCTGAAAATGTAAACACTAATCATTTTCGACGCCTGTCAGCGGTACATCATTTCTCTTAGTATCTTGCTCGCGTATTTCACTCTCTAAGTAAACGACCCCTAGGCAGCATTTAAACGCCACGCCTGTGGTTCGCATACGGCCAAGTACCGTATAATTATAATAAGAAATTAGCTCGGTTTGAGATCAATACACTTTTTATAGTGGCCAGATAACACGTGACATTTGCATTTCTCAAGGAAAGTTCGCGTTCCATTTCTTAACTTTATGTGTGTACGCTGTGTGAAAATTGATACCGCGTACACTCGGCCATGGTATCTTACATGCGTCCAACTAGCCGTATGCATGTTCTCGTGCCATGCTGTCGGAATAATCGTTTCTAAGCGGGCATTATCGCTGCCATGACGGTGCTAGCATGTCGCGGTTTTTTCTTTCCCAACGCCTTAACATACCTGCGATCTTCACACGCTCGCTCACGCCTATCGCTTCCATGGATCTTCGACGTTCTCGTTACAATGGCCCCCCGATAAAAGTTAAACCCGTCGAAGAATCGAACGCACCTTCGCCTATTTATGCGTCGCGCTTATTTGTCTACTTACCGCTACCACGTTAGCGCTTGTAGCTTCCTCCTATAATCCGTGCAAAAGTTCATTCGCATTCTCCCCAGACTGTCTGACAGCGCTTTAATCCTATTAAGTATCTCATCTTACGTGTTTTAAAAAATAAGCAAGGATACGTATGCGTAAAGAGACTCGAAAAATCTCCTCACCATTCAGTTTAGAAACACATACAGATCTGGATGGGAATATATAATTAGCTTTGGTGATAAACGTGCAAACTGTTTTCTGACGAAATCGCATTAATGATAGAACGGTGAAGAAAAATAAACCTGAGAATCTTGCTTTTTTAGAGTACTAGTTATTCATCCTGATCAATTGGATATACTTCCATTCTAGCTTCATAAACAATCTTGAAGAATTCAGTACCTCTCGCGATCGATTCTGATCCCAGAATAAACGATGAAACGCAAGCGATGTGAATGAACTTTCTACGCGTCTCTGTTTCACTTGAGAATTAGTCCGTAAGCTCGTCGATTATTTTAGTATCGCAAAGGAATAAATTACGGGAGCTTCGATGAAAGCTTCATACACCGGGAACGATAAAGGCCGGCGAAATATAAGAAGAAGCGTAGGCAGGGCGGTATTTATCGTGGGTTCGAATCGTTTTTCCGGCGGTAAGGTAAGCGAGTTGCTAACACCGAGCTGTGGGTTAACGCGTTCACTACCAAGCGTATTTCTGCTGACGTTCCACTCAGGCCTAGAGCAAATTTTGCAATATAAAGGACGATATGATACGAGAGCAAGCTACAATATTCAACAAAGGAATTATTCGCGAGCTGCTTATTCTGTTGTCTATGACAGCATAGCATAAACAATAGAAATATTTTATCAGGCATACATGCCTCTGTTGCGCGATCGCGGAAATTAAGGATTGCCTTGAAATTTTTGAATTTTTTTTTTTATTAAAAGGCAACCTCAAAAGATGAAATATTGGTAAACGCATTATTATTTAAATATTTCCGTAATAATTAATTTAGAAAGTACTGGATTTACACAAAGATTAGATATTTGCACAGATGTATTTTATTTATAACAGTGTTATGAATTTCCTAATGCAGAAACTGGAATACAAGTAGATGAACATCGAGAAACACAATGAAACAAAACAGAGTAATTTGACATTGAATAATTATGCCAATAATAAGGCAAAAAAGGATTTATGTTTTATTAAAAGCAAATATTATATATTAACGTATAATACTTTTTCCTAGATAAATACCTGTATTGGTACTTAAATTTTGGCTATGTCTAATCAGGCAAGAGCCATTAAGCATATCGATTCTTTTTATCGGCATAGCTATTAATTTCTGCTGGTCTACTTCCGCCTCCATATTTCCCTGTAACCGTTTTATTCGTTCCAAGTTTCTCGCTACCCGCTCCTACCTTGCTCATAAAATAATGTTTTCTCCTATTTAGCTTGAAGTGCATTATCTACTGCGGTTACTGACCCCGTGAAATTATTAGCCTATACATTTATACTCAGTTTAAATACAGGCTTTCCTTCGTTTTACTCTGTTTGACTTCCTACAGTGTGATTCTATTTTCTTATCTCTAAATGAGTCGACATTAATAGAAAGGAGATAAAACAAGTATTTGTGACAGAAATTTAAGTTCTATTTGAAAGATATTCATGTAACTTTTAACGATTCATATTGTTCTGAGAATAGAGAATATTAGATTTACAATATACATAATGTTAAAGCATTACTCTGATATTATAATGGATTATATAGTAGCAGTAACATACATGATCGGCTTTTTTTTATACAAATTAATGGACCATTATTAGGGAAATTATGACCATTATCGTGTATTATTACAGATAAAAGGATTTTAATTTCCACTGCTTCCCTTGGAGATATAATTATGTACGTATATAGATTTCCCTTAATTTATCCTTTTTGGATGAGAGAAACCTCTTTTTAGTTAAATAATGTAAATATTAACAAACGAATTCCAGCGTACAACTTAGATTTGTACATTCCTGCTCCCACGGATATTACATCGAGACATAAATTCTTTTTCCACCCCGTGCAATTGAAATATGCAAAGCCTCGCTTTGTGCTTCTTTTTTACGTTCTTGCACGTTGCCATTTTCTCGAAGCTTTGGCTCCGTTATCCTTGCATATTCAGACTACGCAGGCAGTAACAAAGACATATGCGCAGCATCGACCTCGAGTGTTAGAAAAATAATGAAAGGGATTATGGCCAGGAAGTATTTCCTGTGCCTTCAAGGCTAAAGGAATATTCTTTCTCTTTAAAATTTAAATTGTAATACAACCCCGGAGTGGAAAAAGAGCAGAGCATTTCATTTCTTAAAAGAAGCCTGTCTCGTACATCTAAAAGAAACGAGGCCGAAACAAAGGAAATAAGTAAATCCTGTTTGGAGCACGCGTACGAAGCAATTGCGAGATTAAATATTTCCCCACTATCAGAACACTTTATTCTTATCGCGTTGTTATTTGAATTACGTTACGGAACGGCATTTTCACGCGTAATGGGTTGAAGCTGCACTTCTAAAGGTCGTAAATAATATATTGGATACCTTGGTATTTCACGGATAATGCATTACGTCATTACTCATTTCTTATCGTCGAAAAGCGACGGAGTCGTAACGACGGAATGTTCTATTACGAGCGTGTAATAAGATATACGATCTCAACACCATTTTGATGAGCATTTTCCAGAGTCTCTCGGTTTGATGCATTTGCTGTTTATACGGCTCTGCCGTACGGCTTGTTTGCGACCAAAGCTTGGCATATTCCTGAGAAATCTTGGCTTCGTGTCAAGATACCGCAGGATCCCATCCGCAATGCGAACAATTTCGGATGCGTATGTTATTCTGCGTGATTGTGGAGATCGTGGAACGGACTGTGGTACTCTTATCGTTGGCGCAGTTTATTCACGCTGGCCCAGTTACTTCTGCAGGCCTCCCCATAGCTTCTCTTCTACCACTGATAGTTTCGGAGTTACATGCATTCTACACGCACCCCTTACTCCACTCTCGAGTTCCTTAATTTCACGTACGCCTCGTGTCGCGTGCGGGATAAAAAAATGCATCGTTCGAAGCCTCTAACCGATTTAACTCCATATGCGCACATCGCATAATATTCAAACTACCCTTATTGAACTTCATACAAAAATATAGATATTTTTAATCGCTCGCAAGCAAATTGGCTTTTTGCATGAAATGTAGCATGTTGATATTTGGACCAATTCGCGCTCGTCTTTTTTTCTTGAAATTCTTTAGATCGTCAAATTTAATGTTCCGCATGGAAATAAACGCGAGTTAATGTCGCATATATATATAAAGGAGGAAATTCCTGGAGTTTGCGTAATTCATATTTCATTAATCCCTAATAAATTCTTCGCAAATAACAATGGAAATGGGATCTATAAAGTATAACGAAAACATTGATTCGCGCATTAAATATGGGTTTTTAAATACTGAAACGTTCCTGTCCGTGACTGGGATCGTGTGCCGGTTGCACGGAGCTCATGACACCAGCTAGGATTTACGAGGTCCTTATCGGAGGCGCAATTTATTCACGTTGGCCCACTTTCCTTCTCTTTTCTTCTTCCCGGCACTTGTCTCTTCCACAGATAGTTTTACAGCGGTACAGTACTTAGGCGTATGCACCACTTCATCTCGCGGATACTTTGCCGTTATTAAATACACGTAACACCGTGAGAGTCTGCAGCTGCGTTCTCAAGAAATGTAATGCAAAGAAACTCGTGAGAATTTCTGATCTCGCAACGTTAATTTATGCTTCGTCCTTTTAATATACCTATTTATACCTTTTAATACATCACTTTGTGTCCATAAAGAAATATAATTATTATGGCTATATTTATATCGTGCGAATGAATACCCACGTTAGCGTCTGGAACATTACTGCGAGACTCAACATTATAGAATTCGAAGTAATTTCCCGACTCTGCCGTGGACATATCGGAATTCAAAGTGTCCGTGGTTACCTACCATGCACAGGAGATGTGTGGCTCTTATCGTGGGCGCAATATATTCACGCCGACACGGTTAGTCCTCTTTAGTTTTCGCTATTCCGCAGATAGTTTCAGAGTTATATGACTTCTACATGCTCGCGTTACTTCATTCGCCGATTTCTTTACGAGCACACGTTAAGTCATATCGGATAGATAAGCGAATCGTGCAAAATGAAAACGGCCAGGGAGCATGTGAAAAGTTCGCGCGCGATAAACTCTGGTTTTTCCAACATTGCGTTTATTTAATGAATATATCAACGTCACGGTCGAGAACGTAACCGTATCTTTATTCAAGAATAATGCTATTCCGTAATGGTGTTCTTAAGACGCTGCATAAAAATTTAGAAAAGAGAGAATGATATAACGTATATTAACAGAGATAATTATACAAAAAGAACGGACATATTCGAATCCCTCTGACTTCTCTCTGTTGAATTGAATGAAAATGGTGTACAATTTTTGAAACTTTAACGACGGTATTGTTGGTTATTCTTATAAAATAGTGGTGAAATCTTGGCAATTCTTTTAATTATCAACGGACGGGGTTAGACGTTAGTCGTCGAAGAGGGACAAAGCAACTGTACCCGAGGTCATTTTTAAACTTCGTCGCGGAAAAATAACGCGCTATGTTAACTTAGTTAACACACTGTTAATTTCTTTCATTCACTTATTCTAGTATCTTATTTAATTGATATGTATTTACTGTTTGTTTTTATATCTATATAGTTAATAAAGTTATTTTTAAAGAAGACCACGAACCAGTGTGTCGAAACGTAAAAAAGGTGGTGTGGATCGATACCTCAATACCCCAAGTAAGATTAACACAAAGTTTGAAAATTATCAGCTCCACCGGCCACTTTCACCACTATTGAAGTTAAAACTACTATTGAAAAACACTAAGGATGCGTAGGCGCGCGGAAAAAATTTGGGCCGTTGGGTTCCTAAGACCGAGACTCGAACCCGGGACCTTTGGCTTTCCGGGCGACTGCTCTGACCCCTAAGCTAGCCATGCCCTCCGGTCAAATCATCGTGCAAACGCCTATTTATGTTACGGAGGTGTCCCAATCCTACAGATATGTGCTCTAGAATCGACAACGCACTCTGCAATTTTTCTTTTTACCATTAACCTGTTAACCGGGGAATAAAATTTTGTGAAACTCGTTCCACATTGGGGACTATTTTTTGCAACGATAAATAATACTATCACACCTTGAGTAATAAATAAATATTATTTTTAACTTATCGATCTTTTTATTCCCACAAAAGATTTTATGGTGTTTAATTTCAATGACAACCAATGTCGTCATTCGCATTTTGGTAGTCTTCCGAGCACGACGAGGAATGTCGACGTACCCAGTTAACAGGTTAATCCATCCCACCTTGGAATGGCTGCCCGCCAAGGCCACATATTTGAACCATATATTCAACCGAGCAAGAGTATAGTCACGATGTTTTAACTTTGCAAATATTCCAGCGGAGATGTCTTGCAGCCCCTGAGCGTCCGCGGTTTTGCTAGGATGTGCACGGACCGTGCGATTCTCTTATCGGCCCCGCGATTTGTACGTGTTGACCCACTTTCCTCGGCCGTTCTCCCGTCTTTTCTCGCTTTTCATCCCCCGGATATTTCCCAAATCCGCGATCTACATTTTCTCCCTATCTTTACCATACTCAGGACTACCATTGTCGCTGCGGAAGGAGAGCGACGTGTCACGATGAACACGCTGGAGAGGCAGCCAACGGCAGAAAATTTACAAGTCTACGTATTTCGTCCAAAACAACTTTCGGAGTGAAACTATGGTGCCGTTTTTCTCTGCTGTGAACTGCAGTCGTCTGAGGAGATGGTGTTTCCGGATAATTAAGTCGAGATAATGAGACGCACGGTGCCAAAGGTATCGATCATCGTGGTCAAGTGGTAAGTGTGATTCATTTCTTACGAGGCTCGATTATAATGATACTACCGATTCTTCTTTGTATTTTAGGGATTCACTGACCTCTATTTAAGAAGCTTTAATCTTGGTTCAGCTTAGCAAAACCATATTTGAACAAAAGTTTGGAAGTTCCATGGGTTTAATTAAGGTAATTTTTTAGTTCAAGTGTAATCTTATGTTTTTACTTAGGAAGGATGTACGTAGTTAAGAAGTTCATTGTTTATAGTCATAGTTAACGGTTAGTTTGCCTCTGCAGGACGACGCGGTATAATTTCGGACCATGCAATAAACGTTAAGAATACAGGACTAAGGACAACGCATGATATTTCATTCACATTTACAGAATTTTTTGTATATATTTTCTTATCAATTTCCGTTAGTATTCATTATTTCTACGCGTTTTGCCTACATTGCGTGACCTTATAGCTTGATAAGAATCTCGCACAGAGATCGAAACCTCGCACTTTTTGTGCACATAAGGGAGACTCTTGGCACAAGTAAAGGATTTTCAAACCTCAAGCCAATACCAAAAGAACGATTTCCTCTTCTTCCTCCTTTCTACGAATTTACACAACAAAACTGAGACAATATCTCAGTCCGGTACAAATGATAAAAAATGTATTATACAAAATTATAATATAATATATATTAATTATAATACCATCTGAAATTAATACGGCATTATTCTGATTAGAGCTATAATTTTTCATAAGGTTCTTACAATGTTATCCTCTTACAATGTTCATTGTCTTCAATGAAAACTTTGTGAGGCTGTTGAAATACTCTTCAAACATTGATACTTGTAACCAGACCTTTATTACATTGTTGCACGCTTTGAGCCCTTATTTTTCTCTTTTCTTTTATTTTTACTACAAAAAAAACACTCTTTTATTTCCTTCTTTACGCTCTGGTTAAAGTCGGTATTCCGGCTCTAAGACGCCGGATACACTGCGCCCTAGGAATCTTAATGACGCTGTACACATTCACTCGAGTACGATCGCAAAGAAAAGCATCTACCAGTAAGTAATTCGCCATTCTCCAGGGCTGTGGAATATTTTACGTGTTTAAAATTTTGATTGGACAATAAAGTATGAAATAGTAGTAAGATCCTTTCTTATTCTTTGGTAAAGCCTAGTTAGGAAATATCGAAGTTCTTAGATTATTTAGAATTATCGTATGTGCGTGCATATGTGCGCCTATTAATTTTTCTGACTGCTCTTCTAAATTCAAGCTAACTGTAAAAAGAAATGAATATTTCCGGCTTTCGAGAAATGACCTTTTTATGCAGAAGAGGAAAGAAATGAAAATCTTTACTCGTAGAAATTATTAAATCCACATTTCCAACGAGATAACGTCACATATCAAATGATCTGAAAAGCTACAGCAGCAAGCTAGTGGCACAGTACGTTGTTCGCCATGAAACGCGAACCTCAAACTCAAGAGGAAAATTTTTAGCAAAAGTAAATTTAAGAACGAAATACGAATAGGTTGGTTTCTTTGCCATGAGCGTAATTTTACAACATTTACCCGTACATGCATCAAAAAGCCTCAGCGCACATAATGCTTGAAGAAGACGAGCTCTTGTTATCGCGGATGCAATTTGTTCGCGCTGACCCACTTTCGTCCCTTTTCTTTGTTTTTTACTTCTCCCTTCGGTGCAGGTAGTTTTGCGGCTCTATAACTCCTGCTTCCTCGAAATATTTCATTTTTACCTCCTTTATCTACACGGACTCCGCATTCCTAAAACTTTAATCAACTCGTGTACACGCGGTAAAATGCATAATGGTGTGCTGACGAATAGGAAATTTTGATATTGCGATACGTCTCTCCTTTGGGAACGTTTCCATCTTACGAATCTCCTGCACCTTTACTTAATCGTACCATTAACACGCAATGGATCATAAAATACAAAAATAACCAAATTCAGTTAACTGAGCACAAATACACTTGCGTCAGCTGAATTAATATGAAATACAATCACGTGATTAATGAAAAGCAAGCAACGTTATTTAGGTTCAAATAATTGTAAGCTTGACTTCTTCATTTTTTACTCATTTTTCATTACATCCATTTACGTTTCTTTTTTCATAGAATATATATTCTTATTTATTCTAATAGAATATCATATGTTTCTCACATCAATTTCCATTTAAACAAATCCCCAACAAGCGAACGATCAATATAGTTTACACAGTTCCCTCCCCTTCTATCGCGTTTAACAGACTTCGAGAGTCTAGTAGCTAAAGAGCGTTTTCCACCTTGGAAATAAAATTTTTAATATAGTTTCCAAGCTGAAATACGTGGCAAGGTGCCGTTACCCACGTACAATACTGTTTCGCCACGGGGAGGCAGGTTGGCAACGAGGTGTGGAGCGACTGGAAGAAAGGGAATGGGAATGAAAACATTACCGAAACGTATGTATATTTTTACAAATATTTGCTTACAAATACACAAAAATTCCGCCCACCTCCGCGACCAGTCAAAGTCCACACGAGCAGCGCTCCTCATGTCGGAGGCGCAATTTATTCACGCTGGCCCAGTTCTTCTCATTCCATTTCCTCCTACGCCCTGGTCTATACCCACCTTCCACATGCCCATGGCACTTCGTTTTTCGCGTCCGTCATCCTCGTACGTCTCGTTCCGGTAAAATATTAATGAAGCTACGCCGCTACGCGCGCCGGAATTACCGCAGGAAAGGCGACAATTGTTTTTCGCCATTCAACGTTTGTACCCGCTTCTTCTTACGCATTACCTCGCCAGGTTCACCTCGCGTACGCCGCTTGCGCACTTTGGCGGTATTCTTGATAATCAAAGATCCATGAGCACTCCACAATTTTCACGTTAATTACCGCGTTAGTGCTAACCTAGGTTTGAGTTAAAAATATAACCTACGAATTTGTATCATTAATCTGCAAAATAAACGGCGAGTAAGGCGATACATTTTGTACCGTTACTGCATATATCTCGAAACGATAGTTCGCCATTCCTCGTCTGTTTGCTTGCTAAATATTGCCATTCTGTAAAGGTGGACCCCTCTCTGTCAGTTTTACAAGGCACGTATCGCGCGCAAAAAAGTCCAAAAGGGTCTCGCGAACAAACCAGAGTTTCAAAAGCGAACTCGAATCCTCGACGTTAGAACCGTTTTTCGATTCAAAGCGTAATTGAACTTGACAAAACACGCGTTCCCATCAATCCAACAAATCATTGATATATTTAACATAAATAATCGAGCTGAACGCTTAAGCTCACGCCTCTATCGCTCGATCGACTCATCAGCAGGTACGATCGTTCGACCCAGGATCCACGCTCCTAGCCTCGTATCAAACCAGCGCGCGATATTTAACGTTATCTCGGGGAGAAGTTTAGCACCGACGGATGCGATAAGCATGTCCTTTTGATACCCTTTTAAAGGGCAGGCCAAAGGGAAAGGCACGTCACCCTCTTGAGTGAATGCCGTCGAAAAAGTACCTGCGGGAATACGAATAATTATATTCCACACCGCTCTTTTAAACTAACTGCAATCTACCCATCTCTGATTGTCCTTTTTCATCCTTCGCTTTCATTTTGTTGGTACCCTCTTCCGTAATTTCAGGCCTCCACTCCATTCTCTATATCCTCTTCACGAGCTTGGGGGTGGGGGGGCAGGAGGGGAGGTCGGAGGCACAGCGGCGGGTTTAACGAACCCGTGCACGCTGCACGAAATGCAGTTTTCAGGTAGGCGAGGAACCGGGAATTCCACTACTGGCGGCATGATTTTAATATATAAACAAGGCCCACCTCCCGCAGTCTCCGAGGTTTTGCGAAAAAAGCAGATTAAGTTGATCCCAAAAACGAGGACGTGGGTTCAGTCGGAAAACACAAAATGGCCCGTGCTGGTAAGGAAACAGGGAACATTTCCTGTAACCCAATGGAAACGTCAAGCCGGACTTGAACGGCTCTGCGCGAAATGGAATTTTATCGTTATGCACGGGACAATTTAGGAGGAGGAAGAATTGGCTATTTTCGGTTAACATTATGCGAGTGGCTCCGGAATTATCGCGGTGCAATAATCTGCGGGAAATATTTGCGTCTAGTTAGGGAGGATAAAAATGGAATGTACACGGTAATGGAATTGTGTGTGCGTGTAATGAAATGTACATTGTGTGTGTCTACGACGAGGATCAGAGCCAAAGAAAGACGCAGACGAAGGCAGCAAAATTCGTGGAGGGAGAAAATTAAAATCAATAAAACTTTTTGTATGTTATATATGTTTTATATGTTCTTATTCTTGAAGGGACGTGTCCAGTCATGAAAATGTAAATTTGATTAATGATCTTACATCATACATCATAACAATAATAATATATAAATATTATTATTATAAATATTACATTATTCACTACTGGTCTGTGGAAAATATATATCAGATGTTACTCATTTCTCATACGTAGGAGATCGTGAAAAGAATTCAGCCATCGGGTAGCTTAGCCGGGAATCGAATTTATTAAAATATCATCTGCCCGATGATAGATCACTAATAAAACGTATATTTTCACTCGATAAAACTTTCGTCAATCCTCAACTAAAATTCGTATTTTTCCTTTAAAAATAGAGATATCCAAATATTAAACACTATTCCTTTCTTATATACGACGGTATAAAAGACCAAGAAAATAATTTTGGCCCAGAGCAACGGAAGTGCCGCATCTATCTCGCTCTGCTTCTTCACCATTCGCAGCTTTTCCGATAATTCTACATTTCACATGCGCACCCCCCCCCCCCCCTACCCATACCTCATCCTCCTCCTTCCCCCTTTTTCCGTCGCGTCGTCTTTGCGGATTCGACACGCCTCTGGAATACTAACGAGCCGACGTTCGCGATTGCCGACCCTTTGAGCGGCTTCGTCACGATCCCAGAACATAGGGATAGCCGCGAGACGCAAAATTGCGGGGGGGGGGCGTGAGGAGGATCGTCGGTGTACGTATGATTGCAGCCCGCGTCGAGAAAATCGGGACGAATCGGATCGAGGACGTGTGAAACGTGGCGCGAAACGTTCGAGATCGGCGATGAATGGCGCTATGAGGAAACAGCCGAAGCACGGACGAGCAGCTGGTTTTATCTCGAGATGTGGGACGTTCATTGAATATCGGATGAATACTGGCCGCGAGTCGCGGGGCTGGAAACTGGAGTGCGGCCGGATACGCGGTACCTCGGCGAGAATTTCATTCGCTACTGGGACAGAATTAACGGAATTACACGTCAGGATTTTTCCGCTTGGGTGGAGGCGGGCGAGAAAAAAAAATGATGCAGAATGTTTATTCTTAACCGGGCGTTCGTTGAGCTTGAAGATCGTGAAAAGGGGGAAATTAAATCACGTACGAGGTACGAGCTTGAGACGCAAAGTCGTGGGGAGCCTTCGGAATTTTTAGTCGCGATAAGATTGATGGTCAACGTGGCATAGTGTGCGGTCATGGATTAGTATGGATATTATCTGTATTTTTACGATGTGGAACTTTGAATGATAAATGATAAAAGAATAGGGTTTAATGATAGATGATGATGATTGAATAAATATTAGTGTAACTATAACCTAATCCTGATGTAACACTGAGTTTCGAATACTGGATTCTAGACGTGACGATTACAGCAATCGGTGCTGAATATTAAGAGAATTACTTGACGTTGATAAAATATTGTTAGATGTATAAATTTGCTTTTATCGGTTATTTCCGAAATTTGAGGCTTTATTGTAAGAAACTGGTTATACATTTGTGATTCAAAGTATTATCCGTCGTTGGCTACTACATTCTCCCATATTTCTGGTACCGTAAGAATCACGCGTTAAAAAGGTCACTACTTACCGTTAAAGCTATCTGTAAAACAACGGCGAAAGCAAAGTTGTAGAAATAATGTGTAATTCTACAAAAACAGTTACAAGTTTTTTACATTAAATTCACTCTTTTGCGAAACAAATTTACTTTTTTGCAGTTCTGCAGTTCACCCTTTTGCAAAACAACATCGACCTTTTGCAAATGAAATTGTACGTTTTGCTAGACAAATTCATCCGTTTGGAAATGGAATTTCATTGGCAAAAAGATAAATTCCATTTGCAAACGGGTGAATGTGTATTGCAAAAGGTTGAATTCCGTTTGTAAAAGGATCAATTTATTTTGCAAAAGGGCGAATTTAACGTGAAAAACCTGTAGTAGGATACACGTTTCAAAATCATCAGTACCATCGCAAATTTCCAGATATCAATGATCGTACTTCTGGTGTAGAATTTTAAACACCGGAAATGGAATTATTCCCTGCATTTTGACGGTCGAATGTTTCATTGCATTATATTTCATAGATTTTTGGACGAATGTAGTAATATGATATTAAACGATGCGCGGTGAAATCGATTTCCTTTCCACAGAGGTAGCTGATGCCAAATTAAATGCTATACATTGTCAAAGCGAAAAGTGGAATGCAGAGCATGTATCGTCAAAACAAATATTTCAATGAACGAGCCAGTCGAAATGGCAGAATCCCACGTCAAGTGCAGCAATACGTGATACTTCATATTTGAGGGAAAACAGCTCACTTTGTCACCGTGAAACTCTCAAATCATTTGTGGGGATCGTGACAACGATGCTTTAGTTCCACTAGAATATTTTATACCCCAATTCCACGTATTTAATTATTTAATGCTTAAAATTATGCACAGTATTCAAATCAAGTAATATATTATATTTAACACGTATCTCATTTGCAAAGGCTATCGAAATGAAATACAATTTACTTTATAAAAATAGGCACTTGCAAACGCATTTTGAGAAACAAAATAAAACTTACAGTTACTTCCTTATAGAATAATTCTTGTACATTAGTTACAATTACTTTAAACAGCTTTCTAATTGTAAATATATTTGGTACATTATTAGCATCGTTAAGAAAGTATATTACATCATAATGAAGAGAGATGTTGTAAATTGTAGACAATACCTTTTTTTTACCTTGACCTTGACTTACCCCGTTTTTTTTTTACCTTGACACAGATATTTTTAATAATTAGCCCACATACCTAACCTTAAAACAAGCTTAAAAATCAAACTAAAATCACTCTCAAAAAATACAGACTGAAACTCAATTTCGAAACTAGAAACTATTTTCGTCCGGTCGAATTGGTCTCTCTCTTCCGAAAAGATCAGAAAATACGAGTCAAGAGATTCGATTCGATAGGAGTGGTTTTATAATCGCCGCAGAAAAGTTTACTGCTGATTTTAACCGAGATCATCAAAGTTAATGTCATCGTAGGCGCATTTTCGCTTCTGCCGATGCCGAAAGTTTCCACGAATATTGCAAGGCTGAACAGACGGGAGGAAGACGATCAAAGTCACGTCTGTTAAGTTTCGAGATGGAGTCAATTAAAAGTTCCGGAAACTCGGATCCTTTCCGAAGAGCACGCGAATCCTCGTCTGCGTGGTACGCGGGAATTTTTCACCCCGCCGGATATTACGTTTTACTTGCGTACACGAACGAAATCCGTAGATGAATAAAAGGACGCGCGCAGCTACTGCAACCTCCATTATTTATTATCTACTACTTTTTAATGTCATCGTTCCAAAAGACTTATAAAATGTCCCGATGGACGTACGAAAAAAAATCCATCTCTGAAGTAAATACAGGAAGTACCGGTCTAATACTCTTAGTATAGTAAGCGATGAAAAGGAAATATGTACTTTCTATAATTTCCTATTTATAGGTTAATAAATATAGAATTTCGAAATTAAGCAACAATACCAAAACATCGACCAAACAATATACTCGAGAATTCCATTTTTAAGCAGAGTCTCGAGTGTTTATGGCTATTAGCCGTCAAGGTAGCTACTCTTAAAATTTCCACTTTTTTTTACAAGACTAATCAGATGCAGACTTTTCCCAAAAAAAAATGTGCATTGACATCAGACTGATAGGGAGATTTCGTACCCACCCAATCAGGCAACACATTTCCCCTTTCCTTATTTTCCAATCCAAAACTTCTACACCGACCCTCCTCCTTTTCCCAACTTCTCCATAATTTTTCCTCAGTCAAACGATCACTCACAAGTCATCAAACTATCAAACACTCTGCATCCAATACACAGTGTCATTCGAGTGACCGGTCCGCGCAGCATGCGGTCACGCGTAACTCATCAAATTACCAACATTGTCGGCGGACCAAGTCTGCGCTAAACACCTCGTATCCAGTACACAATATCATTTAAACAACCAGTTCCCCAGCTCATTGCACGATGATTCCAAGTTTAACAGGCCTTCCCGTTATTCACAAATCCTTACCATCAATCACGAATAAATTAAAATAGCTATGCATCATTAAGTTGCGTACAGCGGTTGCGAACGCGCAACACGTGACGTGCTAAGCTGATCGTATATTCATCACTCCCGGGACACGTGGCTGATCTGCTCCGCCGTGCGTGTCCATCAATCCTGAGTTGGTAATAGTTTCGAAATCGCGGCTCACGTCTCAGCGCGCAGTCCTTCGATCGCGAAATTCCAAGTCACCGTCGCCGCTCGTTACGTGGGAGGGAAGAAATTCCGTGTGAGCTTCCAGCAGCGCCGGCAGATTGGCACGGAAGACGGCGGCGTGGAAAAAGTTTTAAATTGCTCGTCACCTCATTTTCCTATCCGGAGTTGTCCCGCATCCTCCCAGGCTGGAAAGTGCGCCCCGTAAACGAGGGGGCGGGATCGGTATATATATATATATTTTAATATTATAGTATTAGTTATTTTAATCAATCAATTTATTCAAGATTAACCGTAACTTTACGACCACTTTACGTCTAAGTAATGGATAAAAGTATACATTTTTCGGCTGTTAAGCGTGTTATACCTACCTCGCCCTGAAGATTCGTTTTATCCCGCGACCTGTACTTCGAATTCCTCGAACTAGGTCTCCTGTGGTCGATCGTATTGTATTTGAGCGTGGTCTCTGGAATTTTCGCTTTGGTAGGCTCGTATCCCGTGTCTCGATACTCCTCCGTGGTCGTGCTGTACCTGGACCTGGACCTGTTGTACGGTCTTCTGGCTCTGTCGGCGTTGGATCGCGTCGAAGGAACCGAAGTCGTCGTTCGTGGTCTTGCTGACGTCCGCACTCTGAATGTGAAAGGTGGGCGTAAAGAACTCCTGTCGATATTCGTAATCTCCGTGCAAAAAATATTCGAGGGCGCAATGAACGCGAAGGTGGCATAAAAAGAGTGAAACTCGTTACCTCCCAGGTGAGAGCTGACAAGTCCACTTCCGTGCATGTAACTTTATATAAATCTCGAGGTGTAAAACGACGAAGGAATATGCTTTGGAAAGACAAACAGTTGTAAAAGTAATTGGCGCGGTTTGCATTTATAACGGAGCCACGCTGCAAGGAGGTAGGAAATTCATGAGGAACGAATTGGCTGGTTGAGAAGGTGAGCTGATACGATAGCAATCTTTACGAGTAATGAGTGTCATAATAACATCTCGAGTATGACGGGGAAAGTAAAGAAAATAGACTTTGTTCGTCGATTGGTTGCATCTCAGTGAAAGGCAAATATATTATTAAACCGCGTCCGATTCTTGCCAACAAGTCTACGGTATATGTATGTACGATGTGAAAAGATCCAAAGGCGCTAAACACCGTTAAAAATTGCGTCTCGAAAGAGAGGAATCGCAGAATCCATTTTATATTCATAGGATAGAATAACGTTTAGAAAATCGTAGAAACTCTTTGGGTAATGCTTCAGTTACCCTGTGCCGTTTACACGCACAACGCGCTATTAGAAGGTGCTTTATCAAATATGTAAGTACGTGCACACGTTTTCCAAGAGATCGTTTACCCAACATGTTTACCTATATGCGTAACTGCCTTTACAATTCCATGTGTAAAAAAGAGCAGAAAAAACTAAAACGCACCATATTGAGATATATCTTCAGATCAATCAAGACGTAATAGATATTTAATTCCTCTCTACATTCAACTCTATAACTTTAACTCCATACCTATTCAAACCACCACCCTGACATCCCTCTAATTCCATCGATGCAAAAGATGCAAACTCACCTTTGCCTTCCACGTGGTCTGTAGGTCGTGGAGGAGGGTCTCTCCGTGGTGGTCGTAGTGGTCGTGGTCGTGGTCGTGGCGGTGGCCGCCGTAGATGCTCGAAGGTTTGCCTCGTGTTTATCGATCAATGAATTCACGAGGCCAGGCAAGTGCGGCGAAATCTCCGGCAGCTCCGATGGAAAGCTGTACTGCGTGGGTCCGATCGGGGATCTGACATCGTTGATGTCGCCCAAAGAGGCTTCGGCGTCGTAAGAGCCGCTCAGAGTCTGACTCGTGGGCGCGGAGGTTTGGGCACGATGCTGGTACCGCTGATCCACGGCGTCGTACCTCTGAGCCTCTCTCTGCTGAGCGAGTTCCTGATTGATCAGAGCCAACTGGGCGGCGAGATCCTGCTCCTTAGTGGAGGAATCATCGGACGCGTTGGGTACATCGCGGAAGCCAGGCGTGCTGGAGTACGAAACGTCCTCCGAGCGCGCAACGGAGGTCTCCACCTTCGCAGTCTGAACGCTGCTTTGAGTGGTAGCCCTTGCCTCGTCGTAGTAGGGCCTCTGCTTGGTCCTCCCCCGCTGGTCCTCGTAATAGGACGTGCCAACCACAGAAGCGGGCTTGCCGTCGCCGTAGTACTGTCTGAATCTGAACCTCGATCCCCCTGGCCCCGTAGGTCCAGACTGCGTTGAGTAGGTACCCTGCTCATACTTGGGAGTACCAGGAGCTTCCTCCACGTAGGTCATCGCGCTGGAGCTCTCGTACGAGGTCGTGGTCATGCCCAGGCCCCTGTCCTCGTTGCCGTCGCTGTAAGAATTGGGCTCTATCAAGGGCGTTGGGCTGGGATTGTGCTCGTCGACCAGTTGCTCGGTGCTGTCCAGGGTGTTGACCACGACGGAGCCAATGTGCGGCGCCGGGAAGGGGATCTTGGAGTATCCGGGCGGTGGGTCGAAGCTTAGCGGCGCCACGAAGAAGGGCAACTTGTCCACCTTCCTCTCCACTCGATTGTGGTCGATGGACGAGAGGTAGGGGAGGTCGAACTTGGCGTAGCCCTCGGGTGGCTCCAGGCTCGTGGGCCCCACGAAGACCCGCGGCATCTGCGGCACGACCGTGTCCAGGACAGCGATGGTCTTGGCGTCCTTCAGGATGCGCAGCACGTCGGATATCTTGACGTTCGTGAGCCTCTGGTTGGGATTGCCCATGTAGACGGACAAGGGCGGCTGGTTGGGGGAGGGAGGAGTCGTGGTCGGGGGATAGTTCGGAGGCTCGGGTGGAAGACGCTGTCGCTGTCTGCCTCTGAGCTTTCCCTTGCTCTGCCTCGTGGGCTGCTGCAGGGGCAGAGACTCTCCGCTCTTGGGTCCAGCCTGCTGCGCCTCCTGCTCCTTCCTCCTTTCCAGCTCCTTCTGCCTCGCCGCCTCCTCCTCCCTCCGCCTCTCCTCCTTGGCCCGAATCTCCGCCAACCTGCGCCTCTCCAGTTCCTCCTGCCTCTGCTTCTCCCTCGCCTCCCGAATCCTCTCGAGCTCGCGCCGCTTGGCCATCTCCTCGAGCCTCTCGAGCTCCTTTCGCTTCCTCTCCGCATCGCGCTGCCGCTGCAGCTCCTGCTCCCGCTGCAGCGCCTCCTGCTGCAACCTGGCCTTCCTCTCCAGCGCCCTCTGCTCCTCGTTCAACCTGCTGATCTCCTTGATCCTCTCCTCCTTGAAGAACTGCGCCTTCTCCTCGCGCTCCTTTTGAATCTGCTGCAAGAGTTGGCGGGCAAAGGTGTCCTGATCGCTCGTGGTTGTGCTCTCCTCGAGTATCGTTGAGCTTTCTCGTTGCTGCTGTTGTTGATGGTGTTGCTGATGATGTTGTTGGGTTTGTTGCTGCTGCTGCTGTTGATGTGGGTGATGATGGTGATGATGCTGTTGCTGCTGGTGTTGTTGCAGTTGTTGGAATTGTTGTTGGTGCTGTTGATGCTGTTGTTGCTGCCTCAGGGGGTACTGCTTTCTTCCGCGACCTCTTTTCGGCTGACCCCGTTGGGCCAACGTCTCCGCCGGAACGTAAACCAGCTGGACCTGAGGGGAAAGCGGCATGCGGTTGTTCTTCTATCGTCGAGAGGCGTAACCGTACGGTCGTGCGACCTGCCTGATCTCGAAAGCGAGCTTCGTTGTCTTTGGCTCGAGCGAGTTTCCGATTGTTCCGCGAACACGCGCACGCGAGGTTTTCTTTGGAAAAGCATGCTGCTCGGCATCGGAGGCCTGGATCTTTTGCGATTTTCTGCGATTATTTCTAAGCAAAATATTCGTGCAAGAAACTAGCAGGGGATTTAAACATACGTACGCGGGAGCTTTGAATTGGTTTCAATCGAGACCACTTGATCTCGAATGACGAGTCTAGTTTTCTAGCGATACTTCAAAATAACGCGCAATACTCTGTTCGTTTGATCGAAACACGTTTAAAAAGCGGGAAACGTTTGCTTCCTTTTCCATCGTTGTCTATATGTTCTTTGATGCACGTGTGTTCTTACACGCACATGTTTTGCCATGCGAAAGGAAAATGACATCGTACGATAAGATATAAATATAAGAGCTCGATTTACTCACCTCTTCTTCTTCGTCATCGACGTTTTCGGGGATTGGCGAGGTATGAGGGATTAGAATGTCCTGATTCAAGGAGCCTTTTGGCCTCTTAGGCCCGTGTTGCTGGCCATCGCGAATATCCTCGATGTTCGCCAGACTACCAGCGCTTGGATCATGGTGCAATAATCCTTGACCGCCTTTGAAACTCTGATCTTGGCCCGTCAGTTCCGAAAGATCCTGATTACCGCTCGTTTTCAATGGCTGGGAATGCCGATGAGGCAGGAAATTTTGGGGCGGAAATACCGGCGGAAGGGCTTCTGTGGATGGAACCGGAGGAACCAATACTTCCGGTGCTAACTCTGATATCGATGGCAAATTCGATATCGTGCTTCCGTGATGCGCACCCTGTTTATCGTCCTCCGGGTTGTTGAATCCGGTCGGCAAAAAGGTTTGGGACTGAAATCAAGAATGAATGTAACGCGCGATATCTTGGCACAGAAGTGAAAATTCGTTTATCCAAGATTTTTTTTTCTCCTAACGTGAGTACGTGTTTGGCCCAAATATCTCCTAAACGTCGTGAAATATTTTGAAATGATACTTGAAAGTGAAATTAATTGAAAATGAAATTATGAAACTTGCAAAGCCAAATTGTTTTACAAGAATACTTTAATAGTCTCGCATTGCGAAGAACGTGTTTCGTTGGTTTGGCAATGTCACGCTTATAAATAATACCTCTGCGTCTTAATTTCCTTTCTTTACCTCATATTCATTAACCATTACAATATAATACAATGTATTCATCTGCTAAAATGTCAAATATTGAGATTATGGATTCTCACGATCCTTGATAATGCATCAAAGTTGTACAGAACCGTAAAATACACTGGCGAAAAATTACATAGGGCGCGTACGTGTACTTCAAAAGCTACCTGCAGAAGTTGCTGCTGTATCTTCAGCTGCTGTTGCAGCAACAGAAGCTTCTGAATGCTCTCTTGGGTTTTTTGCAGCTGAAGCAGCTGCTCCTGATACTGCTGCTGCAGCGCCGGTGGTAGCGCCAGCGATTGAACTTGCGAAAGATGCGATCCGCCGCCCGATATAAGTCCGCCTCCGCTGCTTGTCTGAGACACCTGCGACATCCTGGGATCAGCCAAGGGAATCCACTCGCTGTTCGAAACCTGACGCGACCATCGTTCGGCGGCGAACACACCGAACTGGGATAACACAGTCAGCCAGATTGATATCGCTAGGGTCGAGCACCTCCGCACGATCTGAAACCATGGAGAATTTTCCATCGTGACGATATTTTCATAATGTGTACTGTGTGTCCCAGAATTAACCAGAAAAATGGTTGAATATATGTGATGATTGATGCTGATGATTCTTTTTTAAGTATTTAATTTTAATAGCAAAGCAGAATGATAAATCTTGAATTTATAAAGTATATAATTATAATATAATAAAATATATATTATAATAAAACTTAATTTAGAACTTTACTACGTACTTGTGTACTGCTTTGGTAGTTTGGATTTATTCGCAAGTTTAGGAATCGTTTTATTCGTAGGAGCGGTCTTATTAATGCTGCTTGCAGATTTTTGCACGATTTGCCCGGATTGTATTCCTTTAATACGGGATATTACAACAAAGTTGTGTTCCTGTGTGTTCAATGATTATAAAAGAGTAATTATAAGAAATTATGAAATCATTATTATAATCGTATATTTATATAGTTTTATCCCGTACTAAAGGTGATGAATGAATAAAAAAAATTTGCGTAACTTTATTGAAATAAATAGTTAATTCTGAGATACATTGTAGATGCGCGTAGGATCAAAATAATTAATCTTGAGGACAACGTTGAGAGGATCGTAGGTCTTAGACGCGGACAGCCACTTCGTCCAAGATAATATTGAACGTACGTGACGCACAAGAATTTCGAGTGTCCTAAGCCCCCGAATTGGTTCTCGTCTTTTGTCCAAATATGCAAAATGCTGTATGAGATGTTATTTGAATGAAATAAGAATTCTTATACAATATTTTAATATTTTTATATTAATATATATATATATATATATAATATGATGCTTATAATAGTTAAGCGAACTGTTAAAAAAATAATTTATATATATAATAATAATTAATAGTTCGCTTAATTATTCGGTGCTGATTACTCGATCTTTAATTAACTGCTCCTTTCGTCGATTCGATTAAGTGGCACCCCGCGTCGCTCGTGCGAAGAAAACTAGAAACGAGAATACGATGAAACGACGACTTCACGCTCTGGAAGGAAAACGGCAAGAAGCCAACCGCGGCCCCTTGCAACGATCACGAAACGAATAAGAAATCGAAAATATTCGCCATAGGGTACCAGTAAATCAACCGCGGCGCGGTTGGCAAAGCCTTTAATGAAACCTGCGGTCCGATAGGACAACAAAACTGCGGAGACGGAGAAATATAAAGTAATACCGCGGTCTGTACTTTTCTGCGTATACCCGCAAGTCACCGACGATCTGGCTGATTGCTCGATTTTGCAATCTTCGCCTACGATCGCACAGAAATCGCTTCCTTCCTAAAAAAAGAAACTGGACAAATATCAGAGAGAACTCGCGTTGCTAGAAATTCTCTCATGTTTTGTTCTTAGACATAAACCTAAGGATATTAATATTATATCCAAAGATTCAATGGAACATTTCTGTTGATGTTGTATGGAGGCATGGAATAAAATAAAATGTTATGTATGTGAATAAAAAATGGCTTTTAATCTGTCTCGCATGAAGGACGATAAATGCATTACGTGAAGTTACGTCAATTGCGTGAACAGAGTTGGACTTCCTTGAGGTACATCCGGGTAAGGATTATTTTGAATAATCGACCACGCGATATCTATGGTTTAAATACGAAGGCGAAAAATCTAAACGAACAAAAATGTTCGATACCGTCGTTTTGCTTTCTTGATACTGCGCGTTCTATTGAATATAGATTACGCTCTTAAATGGGCCACTCGTGTAAATATAAATCTATCCAAATTGACGATGAATCCTTCTTCTCCGTCTTTTCAAAAAGCGCCACGTTCGAGTCTTATGGCGATGGAGGATTATTGGTAATGGGATTTTGAGGAAATAAAATTACATTTTACGTTTCCCTCTTCTGGGAATCATTCTCCTCTCGGCCACCATTCTAAGATATGATTGGATAGGAAAAGGGAAGGAAATTCATACAATATAAAATTTTATGTTTCCTCTATCAGGCCACTCATTTTTAATAAGCTAGTTATCCTTTTAATTCTTAGATTAATTTAATTTCCACGGTATATCAATTTAAATTTCATATTATCCTCATTCTAAAGCGTTTTACCGCTCGACCACTATCCTTGGATCGAGCTAGATAGGAAAGGTGAACGAAAACCACCGATAGGAAATTTCCTATGTTTTTCCAATGCTCACATTTCTAATAAGTGCGTTCTCGCTTTAAATACACCGCAATTGCCGAAGCGGTGAATGTAGTCGGCCTTCTAAGAACGGACCCGGACCACCGGAAAACGCAGAAACGCTACCGCGCCTCGTGCGCGCACGATCTTTAACACGTTTGCGTCAAGTAACGAGCGTCTAAATCGCTCGTTGTTAGCGAGCGTATTCTAATACGCTCAGTATGGAAATACTAACGGTTCAATGTTATCAGAAAAAAAAAAAAAGAAAATAACTAAACGCGGCAAATGTATCAGTTTAGCACGAACTGTTTTCTGCCTCGCTTTAGATCCTAACCGGCATTTGTGAAGATTTACTAGAAAAAGATAATACGATTTGAGTATTTAAATAGAAACTATTGTTACCTAGAGTTTTTAGTTAGTGAATGGCTGAGGCTATCTAGAATATATCATCGATTAACCCAAGATTTTTTCTAATGCAAAGTGGACATTGAGGTTGTGAGAGGTGCGTTGCTCTTGTAGAATTGTTTGACGTTTTATTTTTTTTGACGTCTGTATATTTTACAAATGATTTACATGTTTTCGCATGTTTTCGTTTACGTAATATCTACGTAGATGTTTAAAGCTCTATTTAAGGGATTACTGTTTAATTCTATATTTAAGGAACTATTATTTGAAGGAATTGCTTACGATTTGTGTTCACGTAATTTTTCATCGCCTATATCACGGAGATCATCTACGTATATATACACACGAAGAATAGATCCGAAAAGCTTTTCTTAAAGTATCTTTCCTTGGACGAGAAGCGTGCACGATTTTGATAAAATTTATTATTCCTCTTTTTTTATTACGTATTATTCTATCAAAATAATCTTTTTAATCAGGCATATCGCTAATATTTATCTAATTATCTAATCTTATATTCTCGCTATTTCAATTAAGAATCTTAATACATTTATCATTTATGTTCAACAATTTACAATCACCTATTCTATTCATCTTATAGATCCAATTTATATCAGCGTTTATTTCGATTTTTTGAACATTCAGATATTTATATTTTAATTTTATCAAGATCTGGATTAATCCCTCATATTATTACAACTCAAAGAGAAAAAAAAAAAGGAAACTTTTCGAATATCGGGGAAAATCTATGCCAAAATCGCCATTGCAATTTTAGACACATGGCCATCGATACCAATATTGCCTCTCAACCCTCGCCGTTTCCACGAAACCGATAACAGGTACACCGACTAAACTTCGTCCTCTACCAATCAGATCTATCTTGGCCAAGAAAATCCACAATCCCGCCGCACCGCCCCCTATCTCCGTGAAAGAAACACGAGACGGCCGCGCCACCGTGCCAGGATACGATTATCTCGTGTAAACGGAGAAAACGGGGGTGTAACGTCGGCGCAACTCACGAACATTAATCTCCCGGCAATCCTTTCGCCGCATTCTCTCGATCGACGTTATTAGCCTTAGAATCGCGATTATTATTAGCATTATCGGTATCCCGGTCGGTCGCAATCGCGTGTGCACGAGCCACGAGTTATCTGGAGTGCAACCGGAGCTAACGAACTGTGAACCGCTTAAAGCGGCACGCGGTGATTTCTAATAAATACCGAGAAGCCGTACCGTGGCTCGTAATCGGGAACCGTCGGGCCAAGGAGATGTTGATTAACTCGAATTCGTGACCGCCATGACAGGGATGATGATGATCGAGATATATCGCGCTGGCCAATCCTTCGTGGGATATGTCTGGCTGTATTTATTGTACATTAATGCTATATATATATATATATGTGAAACTATCCAGCGCGGCAGTCCAGGTGTTGATAACTGATGGGAGAATGTTGGTTTATCTCGTTGTGTAATCGAAGTACGTTGGATGCTTTTTAAGCGTCGATCGGACGACGTGGAATATACGGTGAATTGTATCGCCACTTTCCGAGCCTTATAGGCTTTCAAGTCGGTCTACTTGGTAGCTAGGTTTGGAACGTATAGTCAGGGAATGTCCTGTGTATATGCGTGGAAAGAGCGTTATCTCACATCGGAATTGAGAATGGAGTGAATCTATGAGACGTTTTAACATTACACCGTTAGATCCTTATATTTTTAAAAGCATCTTACGCGCTTATGGAGGATCTTCGCGAATGCTACCGACAATGTTTCTTAGTAGTCAAATGTAAAACGACCTATTGGATGAGTAAATAGTGCGATAGCTTCGAGATTCCATAAAAAAAGACTTTTAATATTGACACAGATCCTGCAAAATGGAAGAATATGAAAGCAAAGGAAAGAAACGGAGAAGCAATCGATTTGACATTGACGATATTCTAAGAGTAAGTCGACAGTGGCGTGACCACTGCTCGTAAAATCGTTCTGCAGGAATGTTGCAAGAGTGACGTGCTTGCGAGTTCACTAAAAGATACTTTAGTTTCTTTGGAATGCGGATACCTCTTCGTCCAATTCACCGCACGATATACGATATACTGGTGTATGAAACAAACTCGAGCGGAACAACCGAGGCTGCGCTTAATTCTCGCTAAAATTGAACGGTCACTTTATCCTCCCAAGTACATAATCCAATTAGCCTTTAAAATAACACTGGTATATTACACACTTAAATTGACATAGCGTCGAATTTACGCAGTACTGCTAATAGTATTGCCAAAGAGTGCGTAAGTAATAATAAACTATAAGTAGCTCCAAGTAAATAAAAATATATGAATGAAAGTGCTTGAGTCTGTACTATTAACGCTTTTCAGCGTTAATTATTATTTTTTAGTAAGAGATTTAAATTTTGAAGAAAAACGATTTAGAGGTACTCGATTAGTAGAAGCTGATTATACGGATGATGTCAAATGAAAGGGTTAAGCGTAACCTTGTAAGTTATACAATATTTAACCTATATCCATCAGATTAAAACGGTCAGGGTGAAAATGATTCCTTACAGAAATATAACGCCGATTCAGTATAAACGCTCTTACGTACTCCAACAGCGAAAGACACAATGTGACTGTGAGCAGTAAATCAAATAACAATGGACGACTGGCCGTGTAATTTACATTAATCACCAAATGTATACATTAGGAACACCTAACCTCCTTGCTCGCGACGTATTCCAAGACAACTCCTGAATATGGTATTAGAGGACACTTACTTTTCACACATAACAATCTCTCCATCTGGTTTCAATAAAATTCAAATTTCCGTCGACAGAAGCATATTGCGTGTGAGGAAATCAGAAATTTTTGGCTACCGGTGCATGACTCAAGTAATTAAAGTTTATTAATATTTAAGAATAAATGAAATAGAAAATCTCGAATATAAGGTAGTGAATTAAGCCATATTAGGAAAAAAGGTGTCGAAAGAATTGGACACTGGGGTAACTGGACCGAGACACGAACCTCCATCGATCAAAAAAATTCGAAAAAAGAAGTATGGCTGAGCTAGGAGAAAGCACGCAAATGGAAGGTTAGGTTGAAGTGACCATGAGTTACGGAGGGTCAATGGGAATGAGCATGGCCATTGCTTAAAGAGCGAGCGCAATGTTAACCTTTGCATCGGCCAACGAAGGAAGCGGGAGACAGTGGCGTTTCCCAAGGGAGAGTTTTCCAAGTTTTCGCGGCGAAAAGCATCGGCGTACTACTGACATCATTAGCGATTACGGGCCGGCATGCTCACGTGCATTTACCAACGGCTAATTTTCATCGCGGAAGATCGCGTGCCGGACACGCAGGCCGATTTTTCTGCTTTCTTCGTCGTTGTTACCGCGCCGTTTTAGAAACGACTCCATCGACTGTAAAATGACTCGGGGATACGCGATTCTAACGCGATTCAAAACTCCATTCCTCCTCGTGAATCGGTTACGTCAAGCGGCTAAACCGATGGACGACGATTTCTACCAACGTTTTTTGCGTCCGCTTCCTGCGCTTCGCCCACGACACCTTTTTTCCTCTCTTGCTCTTGGAGGTTTCTTTTTTTTTAAGGATTTATGGGAATTTGTAAGAGTTTTATGAGAATTTCTAGAAGAATTTTTAATGTTTGCTCGTCCTCGTACGAATTGTCTTGCATGGAAATGAATGAGTTTTACGCGTGTGTCTTAACATTTTAAAACATTGTTTTCAGTCGATCTGTATTATCTTTATAATTAATTCAATTATTTTCATTTAAATTAGACACGTCTACATTGGATGAAGTATCGAGGATGAACGAAATGTGTATCGATCACGGATTTTCTTTTCATCCTTACCGTAATACACATTCTACAGAGCGTTCTAATGTCGAAATACACAAAACATCAGAAAAGAAGTAATACACTCGACAGAATTGCAGCTCCATTATTTTAAATTGAACCCATTTGTATTAAATTAAACCATTATTATCTCACGAATACAAAAACATTTTCTCATTATGTGTCTGTCTTCGATTTTCGATCGTACGATGTGCATTCTGTATTTTCTGCATTTTGCAAAAGTCGTGGCGCAATTACTGGTTTCTCAGTGGTGTCGCCCCAGTTTTTTTTTTTCCTCAAATCCGTAAATCGCCCATCGAGGAATCGACGGGTGGAGCTCGCCTTTAACCATGGCGAAGAGGCTCGCTCCCTTTTTCTCTCTCGCAAGGAGAGAAAGGTGCCTGACCTCTTTTTCGATGCCTTCATTCTCGTGCCGCGCTCCTACGGTCCGCGCACAAACGATTGATAATTGCACGCATTAGCCGTCGAAACTGGCCGCCTGACGTTGCGAGACGCGAGCCAAAGAAATCGGGGGAATCCTCCCACATAAGTCACGTCATAAAAAAAAAAAATGCGAATAGGTTTCTATTAAATTTTAATCCAATTATAATTCTGAAAGCTCCACATAATGTTGCTTCTGAGACTCGTTCTGTAATCGAAGTTGATGGAACTCGTCGCAAATCGTCTTTTTCATTGCATCTAGGATGATCTATATCTATTGGGTTGTACGGAAAGTCATTTCGTTTTGTTTTTCGTTTTTCACCAACCAAAAACTACTGTGTAGAATTAATAGAACTTTTTCACACACAAGCCTTGCAATATCAGCTCTCAAGACATATAATGGT